>JAUMHR010000064.1:8392736-8407640 GCA_032361145.1 Enteromius fasciolatus
TAAAGAAGCGTTTAGTTTTTATCCGATTAATCGAAAAAATAATCGCCCAACTAATCGATTATCAAAATAATCGTTAGCTGCAGCCCTAGACAAAACCTTTGACCAGTAGCATACGAGAGGCTGAGAAAACAATAAATATTCACTTTTTGGTGAACCAACCTTCAAAGGGTAAACATATGTGTATGTGTCTCACCAGTTTGAGCTGAAGCAGAAGCTGGTACACATCAGCCATGTCAGCCAACACAAGCAGATGAGTTACTGCAGAAAGAAGGGCACGTGCAGCACGGACCATGTTGCCTCTTTTCACTGAAGAACAGGGATCCTCTGCAAACTCTCCTGATGCCAACTTCATGGATTCTCCTACAGAAAAAGAGTCATACAAAGAGTCTCATTATTAGTTTTAATTTGTTCATTCATAGCCTTCATGATGCAAGAGTAGCAAGGTCAATGAAATTTTTTCACGATGTGGTCGACATAACAGATAAGTCAACATCTGAAGATGCAATTACTTCCAAAAAGGCCTTTTGAAATGCTAAAGACTGGAACCTAATTATTGGCTGTTATTTGGTTAAAATCCGATAAAACCCTCCAAGGTCACTTACAAGACAACACAAACGCATAACAGGAATACATGACATACAGGAGGTTCTTTAGTGGCAACCCAGGCTTCACAAACCCAAATAAACAATGGGCGTGACAGGGGAAAAACATCAATAATCCCCAACAAAGGGCTACATGGTGAGCTGCGAGATTTAAACCAACAATTCAGGCGGTAGGTCTGATTCAACCACCCCGCAGTCTGTCATAAGAGCAGAGCCAACCACTGTACACAAGAACAACCACAAGGTGAAATATAGAGCTAATCACCAGGCCAGCGGGTGTTCATGTTCAAGGATAAATGCCAATTGTTAGGAGGGGTGACGGGTTAATTGCATTAGGATGTCATTTTGTAAAATGCTAGATGGAGGCGAAAGTCAGAAGCAGTGAAACATGGTGGTGAAAGCGAAGGCTCGATTCATGTCTACTCATAACCAGAGCTCTGTGACACATGCTAGCACACCAAACGAGTCCTTTCAGTGAAGGTCAAGTCCCTGGGATAACACTGACGTCTTATCTGATGTGCCTGCGAAAGGGTGTCATCACTTGCCTTCACATCCCAGTTGGCTCATGTCGAAACCTTTTCAAAGTGACAAAGCAGAGCATTTTAACAGCAGCTTCAAATACTGAAATGAATAAGCGCTGCAGTATGACAAAAAAAAAAAAAAAAAAACATTCTACACAGTTTTAAGGTTGCTTGTCAAATACATCTGCAGATGTCTGCATCGCACTCAAGCCATACAATTAAAAAGAAAAAGCCTGCAACAAACGTGGCCAAGAGTGCAAGTAACAGCCAAGTTCATAACTAGATTCAACTGGGACTGACTCAATGAAAAGAGAGAAAAATCAATTTGAGGGGGCAGCGAGTAAGAGCTTTGTGCTCAGGATGGGGTCTCATTCGTTCCTTTGTTGATGTTTGGAATAACATGCACAGTGTTCCCTGGTAACAGGAAGCAAGTCTCACAGAATGACAGCAACAAGATTTTCTGGGTTATTGCGCAAGTGGTGGTTGCCACACACACCGAATAGTATCTCTAAGAACCCTTCTATTTTTACCCATCACTTAAAAATAAATTCACCTTACAATATAGCACACAAAAAGAACTAAGGTCTCTGGGACTGTCATTCCCTCCTGAGGGAGCAATCAATAAGACCATTTTCATGGACCTGATAGTGATCAGTGAACCCATAATAAACTCACATCTATCACTTCTAAGGTAGCGCTCACAAGAGGACCACAGAGGCTTGTGATGAAATGTTGAAAGTGGATGTCTGAAGAAGGCACAATGAGCATCCAGATACCTTGGAGGGAAGGCAGATGGCATTATCATTCCCAGCATCTTTCATCTGTCCCGTGGAAAGGTGCGAAGCAATCAAAATCGGTTTCTACGGTAAATAAGACACATTCCACCCAGGAGACATGCTAATGTTGCACGTATACATGCAGCAGACAATCTAGAGCTGTTAGGGAGAAAATCGTTCAAGTATTCGGTGGTTTCTAACATGCATTACGCAACGATTACATTTGCCCAGCTCACAGGACAGCTGGTAAGTCACAGCTGGGTACCAGGATCTCTTTTCAATCTAGGGAAGCTTTAACCCCACTCCATGGTGGCATTATCAGTCGAACCACGCATGGTCGAGCAAAACTGCATAGCTGACAGTCTCCGGGACCAGCAAGCAACAGCGTCTGGATTCCACAGCCAATGACAGCATAGCAAAACCAATGTGACATTCCCCAGCATCACAGCAGCGTGCTGGCCGGCGTTTGACAGATTTTACAGCCCAAACTAAGCCAATAAACACTGAGTGCTGAGTCTGAGCTGACAAAGATGTTATTCCAACAAGTGATAAGTGGGTTGAGCTTGCGCTCTGCATCTCAGAAGTGCGAAATGCCACACTAATTCCAGGAAAAGGGGGCATTCCGGCCAAGGAAGCTCACGTCAGCCATGCAACTCGTATGAGAGAGTATGGTGGTGACTTTATGGCTAGGTTATTTCTGTCACAAGCCAACAGACTTAAACTGAAGTCTTGCATAAGTAAAGTGTCGTCTTTTACATTCACATCTGACATCACCTTTGACAACTGGCAGACTCCATGTACATGTGCAAGTTTTTTTGCTCTTGTTTTCTCATTCTTGGCAACAGAGCATAAATAAAAATATCTTGATGGATCAGTGCAGCAAGTCAAGGCAAGCTGTTTGCAAATGAATGTCACAATCCCTCCTCAGCAAAGAGAGCATAGCCATATAACCAGGATTAGTTAGCAAAAGGTGCCAAAAATGCCATGCAAATTTACACCATAAACTGAAGGCCTCTAAATTCATGCTGATATGATGAGGCTACTGCATCTTATTTGAGTGAAATAAAAAAGGGGCGCTATCTAGAGCGTCGCCGCGATCATGTATCAATATCAGCCGGATTTAATAAAAAATGCATAGCAAACAAAGCGTGGAGGAATGAGGAGTTGTGCAATTTGACAGGGTTAAACCCTTCTATTAACCTGTCTTCTCTATCCTCTTTCCGTAAGGAGACATGGCAGAGATACCAGCGATGTTCTGTAATGAGAACGAACAACATGAGATTGAGTGAGGGGATATACAGGACAACAGTCTTGGGGGAAGTACACACTCCATTGCACGATAGCAGCAACTCTGATAGCACAAGCCAAGCCCTCTTAATTCAAAAATCCATCCACACATGCAGATAAGCGCAGACAGATAATGAAAACAGGAAATGAAACCACTGATTAAAGCCATTACTCGAATTAGGATATTCAGCTGTAGTTGTAGTAGTTTCAATGGCTGCAGACACTTTTGAACTTATCGTAGAGGTAACACTAGGGCTGTGTACTGACAATTGTTTCAGATTAAAAAAAAAAATCTTATAATATTGATTTGTTTGGATCTATCAGGTACAAGTCTGTTTATCTTGATGAAAACTAACTCCTAACTTAACAATGAGAAATAATGATTAACACTTTACGGTATACAAAAACTAAATTATATATTCAGGAACAGTTCACTCACCCTCGGCTAGTTCCAAACTTGTATGAACTTCTTTCTTTGTAACCAGGCTGTTTTAGGTCACCATTGACTCCCATAGTATTTTTTAGTATTTACAATGAAAGTCAATGGTGACCCAAAAGAGGCTGATAACAAACTTAAAATATATTTCTTTGTGTTCGCACATATTTAGTTTCACTTCATATCAATTTGTTGCTGAAATAAACATTTAAAAAAGTGGCTGTTATTAAAACTTTTATTCAAACATACATTAATCGTACCATTTGAAGTCATTCACTAACATACTCTGTAGTAAAAACATTAATAACAGGCTAAGTCAAAGAATAACACATATGAAATATATTGTATATATTTATAATAAACTCAAACTAATTTAAACTAGATAACTAAAGAGCTATGGGCATTTCTTCCAGTAAATATAACGTTATATTTCATCTTATTACACATGCTGTTTTTACTGACGTCTTGCTGCAGCTAAGTCACTGATTGAGTGATTACATGAGACATGATATATTTCAGCATGAAGTTTTGTTCACACAGAAAACAGTATAATGAGAAAACATCACAACTAAAAGACGCAGTTCATCAAACTTCTTATTGTCAACCCAATCCTACTTAAATTTTATTTTTTTGCATACCTTGCTTGCGGACATCCTCCACCGCTGCGGTCAGCTCGTCCTTTAAGAACTGGCTCTCTTTAGCAATCCTCTCGCCTTTCTCCAGGAAGTTCTGGGTTGCTGTCTCCACAGAGGCTGCCAGAACATGAGCCTTCTTGGAGCGGCCTTTCTTTTTGTTGGATGGTCCTTTGTTGCTGGAGTTTACAAGAGTGGTGACCTGCAAATGGTGCAAGAAAATTTTAAGGAAAACAGTGACCTTTGGTGATCAATGCAAGAACTGAGGGTGAAATCGGGAAAGTAGACTGACCTGGGTAACCAAGGGCTCCAACAGTCTTTCCACAGCCAGTGTGCGGATCTCCAGGCTCTTGGGATCCCATTTGAAGTTGATGTTTGCCGTGTTAATGCTCGTCATGTTTCTGAGGAGAGAAAAAAGCAATCAATGGATTAAGAGGGGTGATGAGACAGAGACAAATAAGCGGCTTGGGGCTGTATCTTATCAAATGAAATGTCACATGAAAGACTCATATTTATAGTACACAATCACTAATGATGTATACTATCCACAGTGCTAACCAAAACCAACCCGCACTTATGCCGTCTGAGTAGCTCTGTTGCCCACTCGGCTAATTTCCATTCAAGCAGTCACTGCAGTTGTATTGATCAGCAATCTTGCACTGAAGGACAAGGATAATCAGCCTACCCCGAGGGCTCTGCTGTTGTTGCAGGGGTCTGTCTGTACTAGACCGGCAGACTAAATGGACATTGTTTGCTATATAGGTCAGGGAATGCAGACAAAGTGGGCGAGGTCAGTGTTGCATGACCAATATACTCGCAAAAAAACCTTTGAATTCAAAGGTGTCCTAAAAAAAAAAGTTAGGATATTCAACTTTGGCACAAGCAAACTGAAAAATACATACGTTTTATAATGACAAAAATACAAGAAATGAAACTAAATGAATAATTTCCATATATACAGGCTCATTTGAGTGTGAAATATTGCTTTATTTAAAATAATATATATATATTTATATTGAGAACAAGCAAGAACAGACACGCTTGTGTAAATTCAAACATCAAATATAATTCTTTCCATTCTCTCTACTGTACGACTGCGGATGGATGATCCAGCTGCAGATCCAAAATTCAGCTGGTACCATCTTGTAACTCAATTATCTATTTCCTATTCTTATTCCTTATACATTGTAAAGAACATTTTCCTTTGAGACAATATACAGGTCATTTATTAAAGTAATGTCAAATAGTACCTAGGTCACAATAGTTAATTGTTTATTCGGCAAGTAGTAGATTGTAACATTTTCTGATAACTCACTTTTAAAAACGGAATGTTGTACAGCTAGTTACCATAAAATACAGCCAACAAGCCTTTACTTTGCAATGACTGTACATTATCACTTGTATATCCACAGGTAAAGATCATGCTTGTTGTTATTTTAGAAAGACAAAACATTGTTATCTCAGTAACTGTCAACATATTGTATTATTATAATACTCCTAAGGGCAGAGATCACAGGAAGGGCCTGATCCATAGTTTGTGGTTTAGGCGGAGCCCTAAACTCCTCGAATGGATTTTATTCTATCAAATTACTATCATAATAATAGATTTTTTCAAAAATTAAAACATCCACAACAACATATACGATAACACTGACTTCTCCTGATTTTATTTAAATAAAATACATTGTAGGAATAAGAAACTACCTGCTACGAGATGGGAAGCTAACGGCTAACTAGCATTCCCTACCAAAGTTTTCGGGATAACGTTAGTTTCTGTTTCATACTCTTTAAGAAGTTTTCGACTCCTTTGTCCTTTTACGACACTCCTAAATTCGTCAAGGGATTACTAACAAACCGTGTACAAGAAGCAAACCGGTGCTTATTTTGTGTAATATGAAACGACAGAAATATCCCAAACATTCCACGAAGTTAGGAAACAAGCTAACAATGTAACGTTAGCCACAAACACACGTTCCGCCTTTCTGTCTAACTTATCTTGTATTCACAATACAGACATGAACTAATCACGAGAAAGATTTTTATATTAGTTAATCATAACAATGAAAAAACAATGCATTTTAAACTATCCAGACAAAAGCAAAACATGCTCACCAAACTGTTGAAATTCCTGTCAGATTCAAAATGGAGGGATGAGACTTTTAAAATACTGTGGTAAAGTTTTTTCGCGTGGTGTAATCCCTCCCAGCGTTTAAACCAAACACAACAGATATAATCCACTAAAACCTGACTAAAAGAGTCCGTTTGAGTGATAAATGTAAGAGTTGGTGAAGTATTAAGGAGGAGTTTCGGTTTTCCCCGTGAGTTGAACGCGGAGGATGATGGCGGATTCCCAGCAGTCGGTCAGTGTTATCAGGTGTGTTAGGGAGTGGCTCGATACTCGAGTAAAGTTCAGCTGAGCGCGCAGAGGGGGATCTTTAAACACAATGGTTTCAGATTAAACGGTGTGAAAGCAGATTTAAATATGGTAAAATTTGTGAAGGGCGTTTTTACATAGCTGTCGAAGAGGAAATATCTCTTTTTCTATCTAAGTTACTTAATATCAAGTTCTGTTTACAGTATGTGCTTTATTTATTGGCCTAAGAGCAGTACGCAAGATTAGTTTTATATTTCCATCATAATTTCATAAACTAAGCAACTATTGATTTATAATGTATAAACAAAGAGAAATATATATTTAAGTAATACGTACAAAAAACAAAGAATAAGCAGTGCTTATACTAGGATCTGTCTGACCAGCCTGAGATGGCTTGCTGGTCTAAGTGTCCCTGGATTGTTGGTCAGTTTTGGAAGTTTTGAGGCACATTTCAGCTGGTCAAGCTGGGTGGCCAGTTTGCCAACTAATTTAACACCAGTTTGGTCAGGCTGAGAGACCAGCTTGCTGACCATTTGTACACTGGCTGGACCTTATGTGTTTAAATTACTCATTATTAATAATGATACTTAATCTCATGGTCTGATACATCCTTTTTTTTAATGAATAAATAAAAATCTATATACGACAAAGAGGGAGTAGGAAATGCAGTGAATATGTGAGCAGCTGGTATGAGATTTTTTTTCCTCAGAACACAGCAGCGCAAGTGGGTCTGACTCATATAGGAAGTTATTGAGATGTGAGTCCCAGGCGAGTTGTAGCATGAATAGTAATAATCTTACATTTTCAGCAGTTTATATGGAGAGGGCATAGTGCTCTACAATAGAGCCAATTGAATGATAGTCATTTAATTTCTAATTTCTAAGAATTCATACTGGTTCTCTGCCTTGAGTTTTATATTTTAGCTCGAACTGTAATGAAGTTATATTTTATGCGAGGCTGTCATATTCATCTTTGGAGCAGAATTAATCTCATATTCTGTTTGAATGGTGGTCTCAAGTTATCCTCACCATCAGTCAACAGAGGGTGAGAGGGGCCACTCTGGAGAAAGAGTAATACAACTATCATGAAAATCATACCTTAACCTCTAGTGGAAATGATTACATATATGCATGATATAGTTCCGCTGACTATGTGTCATACAAGGCTGTGTTCATGTGCTTGATAGTCCATTTGGGGGAGGGTAGGTGAACCGATGTGTGAGAATATGATATAGACTATATGCACCGCTAAGCAATTTTGGTAGAGGAGGGGACTGCAATGTAGATGACAAGTACTTTGTCTTCACAAGCCTGAATACCATTGTGAAATATAATGGGCAAATCTGCCAGACTCAGAGGTTTTTTTTTTTGGTTTTTTTTGGAGCTTAATGAAGTGGAGGAGCAATAAGCAGGTTATTGGTTAGGGCCAGATGTATTAAAAAATAAACATGTGCTTCTCACCCATAATGGCCATACAAAAAAGATGACAGTGCATGAAAGCGGACGTTTTATTCGCTTCAGTATGTTGTTTTTGCATCTAGTCTGTCTGTGTTTTACTGTGTCATATGGCATTTTCTAATTTTCTCTTTATGGGAACATAAAACAGCATTGGGGTAATTGACAGCTATGTTAATTTAGCCCTTAGAAATTCATATTTTCCGCAGGTTATGCATCTCACGGTTGTTGCCCAATGGGAAACTAATGCGGTTCCCTGGAATGAAAAAAAATAACTCCCAGACAAATCTGAAGAAGCCAAGTGGTCGTAATACCAATTAGATACACTGAGGAAATTGCTTTAGTGGTAGAGCAAAGACAATAATCTAAACTCAGTGGCAAAGGTAGATAGAGTGCATTAGCAACAATGACTTCTTGTTCTTCAGGTACTGCAGTAAGAAAAATCCCACTAAATTAGTTGGCTGGACTAGACATTAATTAAGAACCACAGGATCCTTAAAAGATTTGTTCTTTCAAACTTAACCCCAGTGTGAGTGTTGAAATGCATACTAAAACTATAATGTCCCTTGTCCAGATGTTAACAAAAGTTGCCATTTTTCTTCTTCCATTGCATAATTTATCCTTTTACTTTTTTTAATGTGTTTTATTACTGGTTCACAGGTGTTGGATTGCAGATCTCTTCTTATACAACCAAGGACATCAGGTAAAATCGATGTTAATGATGCAAATGTAATCTGTTAGGACTGCAAAATAAAAAAATCCAAGGAAAAGGTGCTTCCTATATTTTTTGTTGTTGTTGATATCACAGCCTGTGCATCCATTCAAACAATATTTGGCACAAAATCAACAGTTACTTGGTTAAAGCTAGCCAAATTAAGAAGATGCCAACATGGACAGGTTGCTTGAGCTCCCTCATCGTCAAAAATCATGTGCAAAACTCTTAGAAAAAAGCTTAAAAAAACCCCCTCAGATTACATTAAAAACGGGTTCACCTGCAGCTAGGATAAACATGGTTTGTGCCAACAACAATGTGATTTGTGCATTGAATTACTGGCTGCCGAGAGCATGAAACCATCAAAATTCATGAGACCTTTAGAAACCCAAATTCTCGGCTTCCTTTTCAGCATGTCATGTTAATCGTTTTTCATATTACTGGGCCTATGCAGTTCATAATTATATTAAGCATTTGATTTTATGGATTGATTTTACACTATTTGATTCTTAATCCAGTAGAGGCTCACTGTCATTGGTTTTTACGAACTTGTTTATACTGTAGATTACTTTTACGAACTTGTCCATACTGTAGATTCAGTGATTATTATTGCATAAACCTCTATAATAAACATGCATAAAGAGACTGTAAGTGTAATATGCGTTACAGGTATCCATGGGTATATTTTTTAATACAAGGCACAGCTTGTGATAAATTATTCGTTGTTATACTGATGAAATCTACATTTGTGTCACCAGGAATGAATAATAAATTATCTCCATTGCAATCAACAGTTAAGACATGCTCCTTATGGGGGCTCTGAAGAATTTTTCCTAGGAATGGGTTTTTGTGTGAGAAGGTCGGTAATGATGACTTTAGTCACCACACCCTACTGAGTCATCCTGCAGTCTCACATAGACTACTATGATGTCATCAGTGAGAGCCCTTATCAGCTTGGCACAGTCATTTCCATGGTCACCGCATTCCTCTGCTATGTTATTAGCAGAGCGTTTGCGGCCGTGTTCGGGAGAACATCACTCACAGCCAGCCCTGAAGCCATGGATCAGTACTGCCTTTCACTCTAACAAGAGCCTTAGAAAATCTGGGCTTCATCCCAAACATACACACAAATACAAATGAAACTTGGGAGTACTAGCACACAGAGTACTATGGAATTAATGATTATAATAAAGTGATCCTGTCCGCATAGAGATTTGATGTTTCTCATAATGAGGCCAATTGTGGACGGATAAACACGACCCTGGAGAGAATCTATTCTGCAAACGCAATGCTTGAGTGTTTTTCGGCAGTTCAATCCAACCTTTGGGAACGATGTTGACATGCTTTTGCATTATTTAACATCCAACTGACATTTCTGAATAAAGCTCTGATGTCTGAAATCTTTGATAGGGGTCCAGTGAGCGCCACCTTGTGGCTGAGACGTACACATAATGACCAGATTTAGCAAAAAGAACTAAATGTCATTCCTAAGCAAAAGCAACGCGAGAAATTATGCGCACTTAAACCTGGAGCGCAGAATGTTAAGCATGGAAATGTCAACATTTCAGCTCTTTCCCAGTAACTTAAGCCATCCATTCACAAGAACAGAACTAAATGCTCTTTAAATACCGTTCTACCATGTTGTGATGAGCAATTTAAGCTGTGACATTTAATAGAAGTTGGCCGGTCTGTTCTAGGGTCTGTGAGATAAACGGAATATTTGACATTATTTCTCATGCATGGATAAGACTCTCACTCAATGACTTATCAACTGTGGCCTGTTCTTCGCTAACGTGCCTCCGGCACTCTCCACTATTAGGTTCATCTGTCGCGCAGCCCTATTTTGTAAAGCCTGTCACTTGGGAGCTGTTCCATTTTACTATAAGATCCACATGGGAGCTAGATTGAGAAGTAGGTGAGCGAGAGAGTTTAAAACGCTGTGATGAAACTTGAAATAAACCATCATCGCAATTTTTTTAATGGCGCCTCCTACAGGTCCCTAGAGGGTAATACCGTTTCCCCTGCTTAGCTTATTATAGCATCGTGAATTGACTCTTGTTTAGTGCCTCAGCTTTTTAATTGTATTTTGCATTGACTGGTGCACAGCGATAGACTGGATTCTTGATAATGATCTTATAGATTGTTTAATATTCTGCCTGGCTTAGAAGGAAGGAGTTAATGAGCCATTTTTGGAGGGTCATATGCATATGAGTCTTTTGACTTCTCATATTTTCCATGCCCCCTTGATTCCCTTGTCAGTGTTCCTGATAAGAAAGTGTATTTGATTGGTTACAGACACCATTTTCTCTGTCACAAGCGTATATACAGAAGCAAACAGAGCAGGGAGCAATTAACACTAGACCTAGTCACCGCTGATTTTCCAATAATAGGAACTAGAGCTTCTCATCGACTAGCATAGGAAGTTGACTAATTTAAATGACCTCATGTCTCTCATACATTTCAGCACATTTCCGCATTCCATGCTAGGCTGCCACAGAAACTGTCATCTAAAGTATTTTGCTATTTAGAAGTCAAGTGGCTTAGAGAAAAAAAATATTGGAGATCGAGAGAGAGACACTCATTTCCTGTTGAGTTGGGTCAATGCAAGGGTTCTGACGAGTTCTCGGTGAGTCAGTGCAGATTAATACAGCGGCTGTGAATATATTGAAGTTTGAGTTCATTTAGGGTCTCACTGGCCCAGTGTGATCAAGATCTATCAAACCCACTCCACAGGGCTTCTGTTTCCTTCAACCTATTATCGACGCGAACTGCAGAGAATTATTGAACAGGATCAAAGAACGCTGTAATTACGATAGCATGATGTCATGCGTATTTTTCATAACAATGAGTATCAATACAAAAGCAGGCTTGTTAAAAGCCTGGTGATGATGATGACTTCTAGGGTTCATTATTTGAATAATAGGGCCATTATGAGCCTGTAAGTCACCTCAAGACAAAAGACTTGCTTTTGCTGTAAAATATAGGATTAAAAAGGGTTTCACAAATCTAAGGGCTGGGCATGTTGTGACTCTGCAAGCTCTATTAGACTGAAATATAGCCTGGGGTGTTTAAATGGTTTAGCTCACACAGTGTACTTGGTGAGATAAGACGTGGCCAAAAGAATACCAACAGGAGGCACTGTTTATGCAAGGAGATCCTGGGTTCAAATGCTGACCTAATACTAATTTTGTATTAACCAACCAAAGTTAGAAATAATGATAGCCAGTGATTTATTTATCTATTTATAAACATTAATATTCACTGTCATTAAAAGGTATGTTTTTGTACATTTTTAATCCACACCAAGGCTCCATTAAATTGACCAAACTACAGTAAAAACAATAATATTGTAATTTAAATGATTTGTGATTCCATTCTCAATGGTAGTGTTAAACAAAACCCTTTTTATCTTCTCAAAAATAGTTCTGTTTGTTTTGGTACATGTTACTTTAAATGCTAATGAGCTCTGCTCACCCTTCCCCTCTCTTCTTTGTTCCTGACATGCTTGGAAAGATTTGGCCAGAAGACAATTAATAGGGTAAGTTGATGATTCTAAAGATTTTATTGGTTGCGTCAGTCACAGTGTTCATTTCCTACACATTGCTGCAAAAATGCTAACCCCTAAACCAATCCTAAGCTTAACCAGTGAATTTGTCTGCACAGCGTGATTAGTGCTGAATAGCATAGTAAAGAAAGTTGTATTCAGGAGATAAGCAGTAAAAATCACTGCAAACTTTAAGCCCCAGGACGCCCTCGTTGCCTAAAACAAAGAGATAAATTGCTTAGACAGCTAATTCCCGTTTATATCAGTAGAGGTTCAAACTCTGCTCTGAACACCACTGATCATGACATTTGGGCTCTGCTCTCACGGAGAACACATTTTATTTTAGACAAGCTAGAAGCAAGGTTTAATTTTATTTTGACAATTGGTTGAAGCCAGCCAATGGTGAAAGTCTTTGTGCAAAGACTCCGCCCAATTTTGGAGGTTTGCAGTTATACCAGCAGGGGAGGAGGGAAGATCACGCTCGGGCTCAGTTCAAAGCAAGCTTGCCAATGCCTAGTGTAAGTAAAGCCTCAAGACTGCTTATGATTTGATGAGGTTTTAAAAAACACTGTTGTCATTTTATATGCTACATGTATACACGCACTGCCAATACATGATTCAGTTCAAACTAAATGCAAAAGGGAATTTGGCATCCAATGAACCCTTTAAAGATGCGTAGGAAACAGCTACCGATGTGATTCACACGTATTACCAATGTGAACGGAAAGTAAGTGACGTGTGGCCAAGTCCCACTAGGAATTTGCTCCAAGCCATCCACGCGGAGCAGTGATGAAATCTTTCTATCCTTACAATAAGCAATATATGATTCATATTTTTCACCTAACTATCTTATAATTCACAAATCACGTTTATTTTCCATCTTTATGAGAATGTGAAGGAAGAAACACCTGTTTTTCTCCTTCCACTATTCAGTCATCCATGTTAAATGCACAGATACGGTGTGAATCATAGGTCAGGAGGAACAGCACAATGTCACAGCTCTCTCAGACCACAGTGAGGAGATGCAGTGTTGAATTTCTGCCTCATTACTTTGACACATGCTTTCCGATGAGGAAACCTCATATAATGGAGAAGTGCAGCACAACTCTGCTTGCCGGTGGTTTGTTTTTGGCTTCTGTAAATATCAAGAGTTGTTGTTACTGTCGATGTGTCAATATATAACACCGGTGCAGAGCAGCGTGAAGTTCAGCGAGTCACAAGAGATAAAAATGTGTAGCAGAGCATAGACGAATGTCAGGAACTTAGAGGTAGATTTTCACACTATAAGAAAAGGTGATTTTCAAAACCAGACCTTGGTGGCTAAAATAGAATCTCAGTGCAGAACAGCGGAAATCAAATGCGAAGCATTACTCACAGTTAACAAACAAGCTATAAAATTTTGTCTCATCTTGATGATCCTTCAGAATTGTTCTTAAAAAAGTCAATAGCATCGCAGACCCACAGATTTGTTTTATACATTTTCTGACAGAAAAGTGAGATGTGTTCGCCCAGTCAAAACATCAGTATGCTAGAGTGTTCGGGGAGGTTTCAAGGTTGTTACTATACAGTCCCGAACAATTTAGCATGTTGCTTTACAGTTGCTGTGTTTTTTTGGAATATGCAAAACTGTTGCTATGCAGTTGCTAAGGTGTTCTGAATAGTTTAAGCAATCCCCAGTAATAAAATGCAATTAAAGCATAGTGTTGGGGGTAATGCATTACAAGTAACGAGAGTAATAATAACATAATAATATTACTTTTTCCAAGTAACTAGTAAAATAACGCATTACTTTTTAATTTTAGAATAACATAAGTGAGTTACTTTTTTAAAAAAGTAACACCAGTTACTTTGTTTTCTTATTTATTGACTGGCAAGTCTCCTGACTCCTGATATGTTGGGAGAAATCAGAAATACAGAGCATTGTGCGCAGTGTGTGAACACAGTGTAGTTCTAGACTAAATGTGAATGTGCATTAATTCAGCTCACTCTCAAAAAACAGATTTAGTATTCATCAAAATGAATTTAATTAAACTAAAAAATATGATGCAAACCTGCAATAATTAAATTACACAAATGAATCTAATCCCATTTTAGATTTATTCATGAGACTTTTTGTTGTGCTTCAGGGCCGTGCAGAGACGTTTAACGGGGCAGGTGCTCCAAGTTAGAAAAAGAGGGCAGATAGTAGACTAAATAACAGCAATTCACATTCAAGACAAGTCTAATATTTAACACTTAACAAATGAACGGCAATAGCAACAGGTCACATCTATACATCTCTCTCCATGACGGTAACTGTACACTTATATATAAAAGGGCTGCAAATGAACCAAACCCCCCCCAATCTAACTTGAACCCATAACAAACACACATAACATCACTAATACAAAAACGCAACTGTCTTGCTTAAACGACACAAAAATAAATAAACTCTAAAGAAATACCCACGATGCACCGGGTGCAGAAGTCCGTACTGGCTCGTAACGAGTGCGCTCTGCCCTCACGAGCGAGCATTGGTTAATGGCAGTCATGTGACTGATGTGAGCCAGATCCGTTTATTTAGAAA
>JAUMHR010000064.1:8413065-8423724 GCA_032361145.1 Enteromius fasciolatus
GTGCATTTTCTTCAGAGTTGATGTTTAATAAATTGGAGATTTAGGGCCAGTAGGCCAAATTTAACAATAAAAAACTACTATTAAATGGTTAATTTACAGGGGAAAACCATAAACTCACATTCCCATATTTGACTGCATTGCATTTCAAATTTTCTTTGAATTTGATGTTTTTTCTTAGCAGTTATGTTTATTAGGGTTGTATGTTACATGTAATGTTTTCAAATTGATGTTTATCGCCTATTTCAGTTTAATGAGTCTCACCGTGATGGGGTTTGTGTGAAGGACACTGAGCACCTTCTTTATATGTTCATATTTAAAAGCTGCTTCAGATGGGCTTTGGTTCATCATGTGACTTTCTCATCACCGCTAGTCTGCATTTGGTGATTATCCGTGTATTTCAAAGGTACAAAACAGATTTCAGAGATTAACATTATATCAGTTATTTAACTGTAAATTTAACTTAAAACCGTGAAACCTAAAACGTTGTTACTGTTACTGTTTTTTTAACCACAGCTGCATGGTTTTTCACTGTCAATATTACAGTTTTCTTTTTTACAGTGTATATATCTTTATTTGATTTAAATTTTTTTCTAACATTTTTAATTTTTTATTTGAACTATAGAGAGAATAAGCTAATTTAGTAATGTAACATTTACCTTCAGTCAACAATCAAGCTTAATATTTGATATAATATTACCCTTTGTAGTACAAAGTTTTGGCACATATGTCATACTGCTCTTAACTTGCAGAAATCATTTTCTAAAGATTATAAACTGTGTCTGTGTGCTTTGTATGTGCACCTCAACCAGTCTAACACCAACTCAACCAATGGCATGAGCCTGGAGGTTTAAAAACAAACTTTTCAAAACAAACCTTTTGTGATGCTATTGTGACAAAAATTACGCACTTCACCTTTAACAAATAAAATAATAGTACAAAAGAAATCTTTCTCTTTCCCACTTTCCCCATTTTAAAGGCTGGCTCTTTGTTACAAGAGCTCCATTATTGTATAATATTTACTACTGCCAATGGAACATTGGACAAACATACACATCTGTTCTCGTAAAAAAGGCAGAAAGGGGAACAGGTCTTCCCACCTAGTGCATCACGAGGCGATTTCACTGTAATCTGTTATCATGTTGTTTTGACCGTTATTATTGGTTTCCCTTTTCACCTCTGATTCATCACAGCCTCACATTAAAAAACTATGTGCTAACACACACACACACAGTGCTCAAGGTCTCTCCATAACTGGACTCATGGGTCACGAAACGACTGATTTCCTCCCCTTTCACGTTGCATCCTCTCCCGCCCCCCTACACACCTCACACAGGCATAGTCAGGGTCCCGCAACAAATACGCCAGTTCACTAATGTCCTCCAGAGACATGCCAGCCATCCCATCTCTGTGATTTCAGACGCCATCATCATCTCCATTAGCGCTCACATCAGCATGCTGGTGCTACTGGACATGAGCTCCAGCAGATGGAGGCAGCAGTTCTGCTCTATTTGGCGTGACAGTCTGCAGAGATGTTTGCCCAAGCTTTGCCATGCTGTTATAACTCTTCATTATTAATCAGCTCGCGCATATCTATCTCTTCATCCTCCTTCTGCACGCTACCCCCCATAGCCTGTGTCCCATAATTCATACAGCTTAGCATACTTACGCTTCTCTGATGCACCCAGGAGCGCAATGAGCTACCTGCAGTTTACTCCCAGGCCCCATCAGCATTCTAGCGTACCATCTCTCTCAGTCATCCTTTCTCTTTGAAATCATCACATTTAATATTCCCCATCGAGCTGCACGCCACACACAGATGCACATATGCGCCTTAGCGGAGCACAGCATGTGCATTTCGTTCCTTAAAGACCCCGTAGCTCTGTTCCAAAACCTAGTGAGCTGCTACCGTAGGCCACATCTTAAGACATCTTTGGCGCTATCCAAGTCAGAAGGCTGTTTTAAGACATTGGCATATCAATTATGCAGCCTAATAACATATCTTCTCTTGGCTAAATTCGAAGGCAGCACAGCATGAATCCTTCGCAGAGGAGGCAACCTCAAAGTGCATTGTTCCAAGATTAGGAAATGTTTATAAACAATTATTTTACTGAAAAAATGTAAATTTAAAATTGTACAACAACCCCAGGGGGCCACAAGTGGGTGCTATGAGTCCACAGAAAATTAAATAATAATTAATATTATTTTATTAATGTTTTTTTATTTTTTATTCTATAGATTACATTTATAGATTGTACAGTCTTTCATCTAACAGTAACATAATAGTTATTTATGCATTTTTTTTATTAATTTCCACTATAAATTAATTGAAATATGGCATTTTACACATATTTGATTACATATTTACTTAATTTCTCATTGTAGAAATGAGTCTTATACATAAATAGCTGCCTTTATATTTTAAAAGGTGTGCATCTCTTGGATCATATAAACTGTTGTAGTCTTATATATCAATGAAATAAACTCAAGAGCGATTTGCCATATGGCATTTGGTTATGATTCATTGTGATTGGCTTAAAAACTGTGGTTCTCAGAAGCAAAAATGACAGATTTACAATCACATACTTGCAGCAGGAAATACACCAACGCAAGACGGCAAACAGATCATGTCCAGCAATTTCATGGGGTCTGTAAACCCGACATATTTTTTCTTTACATCTGCAACATTCTTTTTTTTTTATTCACTTTTGTACATAATTGCATTTCCCTGCGTTTCACTTTCATTCTGATCCAATAAGTTAAAATCCACAGATTTCAATTTCAGCTTAAGAGAGTGTGTGTATAGTTACACTCCATTTCCCTATTCTCATCACACTCTTCTCACAGTGAGACACCAGGCTCGTAAATTAAATCAACTCTGAGTGGGCCGATGCTATTTTTACCACTATCATGAGACCGCCAGTCAATCTAGAGGATGAGGACGCTTCTAAATGAGATATAGGCATACCATATTCTAGGAAAGGATAAAACAGTCAACACAAACTTGCACTGCACAGCACTGGTCACTGATAACGAGATAATCCTTCCCCCCGCACAGCGTGAGGCTGGATGTGATGCGTGAGGAGACTCAGTAGGGAGGTGGGACACCATTATCAGATTCATTAAACCTACTTTTACATTCGTCGAGACCTTTACGTCCTCTCTGGCATTTACTGAGTGAGGCTTGCTGGCAGAGGTCAGATCTGTGGCTAGTGGTAATGGTCGAAGTTAGCAGACAGTGGGCATTTTTATTCCAAGCATGCTAAACTTAGCTTGGTCATGGAATGTGTGAAGTGTGCTCGCAGTGTTTGTACCACAAGAGGGGCCTCCTGGTGCTTCATATGCTGTCAAATAGTCGTTTATTTGAAAAGAACTGAATAAATAAATAAGACTAAAAAAACAAAAAAAAAACTTTCAGAAAATGAAACTCAGAATACTATGTTTTACGATACTATTTCAGTCTTTTGGCTGTTTCAATTTTTTTTTTTTTTATTAAAAAAATTATGATAAAATAGTAACAATGGGCTATAAAGGTCCAAAATAAAATGAATAAAATATGAAAAATTATGAAAATTAAATTCTCAATGTCGTTCCAAACCAATATGACTTTCTTTCTTCTACTTCTTGCATGAATTTTAGAAATCAAGGTTTTCGCAGAATAATAGCATTGTTAATTGTTAACTTTAAAATATATAGGCTAATATAAAAATGGTACCTTATAATTAAACATATTAGCAGTGCAGCATAGTTTTAACAACTATAAGTAGCATTAAGTCCTTGACAATATTTTTAACATAACTTACATGCACCGAATCGAGATAAGACGCATTTAATGAGGGCATAAATAAATCCCGTCATCAATTAATCCCTTATTGATTCGTTAATCAAGAATAAAACATTCTAATAATAACGCATGTCTCTTCTATTTCATTTTGCAGATATGACGGCGCTTTGCTCCATGACACACACGAGACACTCATCTCACATGCAGCCCTTTCCCTCAAAACACTGAAAAATATCAGGTCGCTGTTTGAGCAGAGAAAATGAACCCTCCCGCCCGCCATTCTCTGATAGCTTGTGTAAATATACAGAGGGACCGACGCATGCAGTGCAAAGAGGGAAATAGAAATGTCACATTACATTTGGTTAAACAGGCACATGGAGATTTGAACGGCAGCAACAGGAGGTAGGGGACATGGGTTAATTGCATGTCTTTCTCATAAATAGATTACATGGAAATCAAAGGTAAAGCTGAAGTTTTAAATTTAAATTAAATGAAATTAAGGGATAAAAATCGCAGTTAAGTTATTTGTTTTCTTCTTTCTGTAAAATTGAATGCGTTCATTCTGGCACTTGTTGGAATTGTTGCAGTACCACCAAAATCCTCTAGGTGGCAGAGGATTGTCATTCCAGAGAGGGTTGAGTGGAAATATCTGCTTTCAGGATAAACCTAAGTTGCCTATTAATTCAAAAATAATTGTTTCTTCGCTCTACGAACCTTTCAACTCAGTTGGGAGCTTCTAAACAATAGCATAAAAGACTGTCACTGCTTCCCTAGTATTCACTGTGACCACAGCACTCTCCCAGGAACCAATTAAAGAGACTTATCACACTTGTCTTCATACATTTTAGATTATGTCTCTGCTAATAAAGTTTCAAAAAGTCGTTCGACACATTACCAAGAGACAAAACCGGGTCCCTGGATGAGTTGCCTGCAGCTGCATGGAAATCAGTCTTGTTCACTTCATCCTTTGCCAAGACAGTATGCCGAACTTCGTCTAAAGAGACATTGCATGGTCAACCGTGAAAATGCGTGTCTGTGCCAAACTAGCAGATTTATCCTAGGAAAACTTGAAACCACCGTGCACCCCTGTTGGAATGACTTGACTCAGATCAGATAAAGCTGTGTACATGCTTAACGTTAATTTGTAAATAGTCTAATGGAATAAAGCTAATTTAAAAGTTAAAACTAAATGATACATCAACCATGCGTGACAAATGCTCACAGGGGGGAAAAAAACCCAGCACCGACTCTTATTAAACGAAACACAAGTCTCCTAGGCTATGTGCTTCCCTCAAGTGCAGTAAGTGTAAACTCGCCATATGTTGGTGATAATTAATGCGTACAAAACTCAGTGTACAGCAACTTAAAATAAGTGTTACATTTTGCAAATCACAAGAGTTATTGCTGGAGTAAAACTCATGAGACCTGCATGCAGATTTCAAACAGCTAATTCTGTGTGCACAAACCACCAAGCAAGAAATTCATCATCACTTTTCATCTTGTCCCCAAACTCCACAGACATATCTTGTGTCTGCAATTTTTCGGTCAGCCGAAATCCTGACCGCAGCGAGAAATTAATGACACAGTCTAGCATGACTTTGCCCACGCATTACATGCCTCGTCCCCCTGCACAAAGGCACCAGCTGAGCCAGGGTCACCATGATCACGTGATTTAACACCTGTGCTGTGTGCAAACCCCGATTGAAAATCCAATATGAAATGAATACAACCTCCGCATCTCATTCCACTCATGGGAGATTTCATTGCCTCTGCTTGTTTAATACGATACAGAAACATAGAAGTTTCTCATCTCATTTCACATTGATGTTTCTTGTTCAGCAGTCTTGCAGGGTAGTGTGTGTTAACAATTATTTCTGTATTTGCTCAGTGGCTCTCTGCGCCAGTGTGCCTGTATTATTCTGTTAAGCCTGTGTTATGCATGTGTTGCCTTCCTATTGCCACAGGAATCATTGTGGCATAGATCTCAGAGTTGGATGAGGGCGTAAACATATCATTACACAGATTTTGGGTTACCACAACAGCATGGAAACTCCCTACTTTTATAATCAATGTAACAATGCAAAATTAAGAATTAACCTGAGAATTAGCTCTTTTAGGAGTTTCATGAAGCAAGGTGAATAATTTACTTTGAAACAAATCTTTTAAAGGAATAGTTTACCCAAGAATGAAAATTCTGTCATCATTTACTCACCTTCGAGTATTTCCAGATCTGTAGGAATTCTGCCGAACACAAAAAAAGATATTTTGAAGAACCGGGTTATTTTGGGTCACCGTTGACTATCACTGCATTTTTTTCCTATTAACAATGTTTTTTAATAAACTTAACACTGACTAATTGTTGTTTTAGGCATCAGCTGAAGACCCTTTAACCTGTAGTGTTTTCTCAATTTGCGTAATTATCACTGTAAGCTAAAATAGCCACGTGTCCAGTGTTTCATAGACTGCTCTAATCACTGTGCTATTATTTTTCCTTGCCTTCAGACATTTTTTTTTATGAACACGAATGTGCAATAACATGACCCTTTAATTTAATAGCATGTAGCTTAAAGGCTTGCTGCATGCATCAAGAACTATGAAAGAAAAATTATGCAAAGAACCCTGCAAGGTTAAAAAAAGGAATTTCTTGTGGGTGGCATGTCCCGTATGCATCCATAAATCTGAGCTTTCACTGATTAAATAGCTTTCATTGAAGAGGAATGTTAGCAGCCTATATAATTCCAGCAATAATTATCACAGCGACAAATATCTTTAGAGCCATCTAAATGTCTAATTTTAAGTATGTAAGAATGTATTTGTTTGTCAGGGAGTACATGAATCGCTTAACACGAGTCAATAACCAGATGTCTTAACAGAGAGCTTTAGGGGTCTTTGAATGTTGGAGGCAGCCAGTAATAGGACGGTTACAACCCAGGACTAGATTACTTTGATGGACCCTTTAGCATAGCCCCATTTTTCTGATTCATCCGTAATTATTTGCATAAGTAAGAAAGGAAAAAGTTTCAAATATCTATACAAACCACAAATATCCAATAGCATGAAAACACTGAAGCTGTGTCCTCATTTTATATTTAGCTTCATGTGACTTGAATATTTTCTATTAATTCTTGCCCATTTCTCTGTGGTACATCAAAAACAAATAAATCAAAAGGTTGTGTTTTCAGGACAGTGACTGTTCTGTGGCATTCGCTCTCACGATCATCTCAGTTATGTGTGGACGCCTTGTTTTGGATGAAAATCGGAAATAAATTTTGCAGCATGCGTTAAGTGGGCAGATCATAGTCGCGGCAAGCACTTGACACAAACAAATAAATCATTATGAACAATCCTAGTTAGTGCTGTATTTCAGTTATGCCTGGGTGTGTTTTTCAGGCTTTCGATTGTATTTGCAAATGATGTTGTTATATTGTGTTTTGGATGGTAGTGTTGTTCACCATGCTGATTAACTGATTTGTTAACCACCATAACCAGCACGAACCTGCATCTGGGTGGTGGTAACCCAATGGTTAAAAATCAGGGATTGCAACTGAAAAATTCCAGGTGCAGGCCCTTCAGTCCATGCACTATAATCACTGAACCCTATAATACATTTCAACGGTCCGATTCCGGAAGTGAAAATATGGAAATTGATTTTTAGTGATAATGTATAAACCTCTCAAGACAGACCAACCCTGCGCTCTGAGGGTGTTAATCAATGGTACGTGCTTCTGCAGAAGCCCAATCACTGTTAATTTAACTACACTACTCATACAGTTCCAGAGAGAGATCCACCACTCATAAAGCATTGAGGATTGTGGATTCCTTATGCTCGCAAACAGCTCATTTATACAGCACATTTCATACACAGAGCTAATTTTGTTTCTTTTTCACTGTTTTATATATAAAATAATATTAAAAATGATAATCATGAATAGAAATGAAATTAAATATGTGAATATTTCGCAATAAACCACATAAACAAATAGATTTCAAAGCATAATTCAGTGACTCTATTGTTTTTCAATTTCTGTTATGTCGTGTAATTTTGCTTTTGAAATAGGCCTACTTGTTGTTTGAAGTGTTTTTTGATCAATAGAATGGGGAAAAATGTGTTGGACGTGTTGTTTTTGAAAATCATACAACCTATACTTCACTTCGGTTTAAAAGCATCACCTAAGTGACAAGTAAAAAGATTGTGTGCATGCATGGAGCAAAGATTTTGCTCTGCGTAGCAGGAGCTGCATTTGTCTCATAAGCTTTAATGTGAAACCACAAATCCTGTCAGAATGTATTACTCAATTTTCCATCAGAACTACCATGATTAGATTGATTAAACCTGGCTACAGCCTTTGAAACAACAAACCATGCATTTGAATCAATACAATTAAATCATTTTGGCCCAGGCTCACTTTATATTCCCTGAATCCCCTTTGACATCTTGAGTAGTGGTTGTACAGGCATCTTCCGCTCTTGATTAAAAAGCACCTAGAGATGAAAAGCAGCTCAAAGATGATATCTTAACGTGTAATTGATCTTGTGATAGTCAGTACTTCATTTTTTCTGAAAAGCAACACTAGCAGTTAAAAATGTTAGTAACCATAGGGCGAGATTGTTGTTGAATTCATCACCAACAGTTCATTTATAAATCCCCATTAGTTTCCATTGATTTCCCAGGGATGACGAAACATAAATGATTTTATATTTCATGACTAGATGAACGTATATTTTATGACTCACGGGAGAGTGTGTTTGTATACTCCTGTAAGAAGTAGTTCAAAGCCTCACTGCTTTTTTTACAGAAATGTAGAAATAGCTCTTACACACAAGACGTGACATGTCACAAAACACACAATTATGAGTAAAGTTTATACAAAGCACATGTTTACATTGCTGCTATTTATACCATTCAATATAATCTCAATATAAGCTCAATTTAACATTTTTTAAGTAAAACAATGCACCTTTTTTTTCCTCTCTCATGGAAATAACAATATTTACCAGTTTTTACCACCTCAGACAGTATTCATTAACATGGACGATAACATGGTCAGGCACATCAAGCTAAAGAAAGTGTTTAAAACTGTCAGATTCAACTAAGGCAGCTTAACTGATTAATCAAAACTGACGACCGCACACTGACAAGAATGCAGGCGAAGATTGTTTACCCAACTCTCAGAAATCAGACAGTTTCTGTCAGTACTGACTGCGCCCTCTGCTGGACATTAATGTTTGTGCTCAAACAGGCCTTGTTTCAAAATCCAAATGGCTTCCTTCCTCGTATGAACATTTTGGACATGATGGCCATTAAGAAAACATGATGGTTAAGGGACTGCGATGTGCAGGCTGGAAACGGGGATTGTCATCTTTCCAAATATCTTCCAGTACTACAAGGCATCATATGATCTTTGTAATCATGTGACCACAAAGTAACACAGCTATACTCTCTATTTGATATTTTCCCTTTGGGTTATTTATCTTAGTGTCATGTCCATGTTTCTTCTATTTTTTTTTTTTTTTTTTGTGAAAGCATACATTCCTCAGTCTCTTCAGAGTGATATTTGAATAGTCCGCATTATCCAGGAATCTTGCTGCTTATGTGACATTTTGCGACAGTCATCAAGGATCGGCTATGCATTGCAATTGAACATATGTCACCAAATGAAATGCAATTTCACTGTTTTAATTGCTTTTGGATCTCAAAGACTGCATCAAAGGCAACATAAAGGAACACAAGGAGTTTTCAGTTCCGCCAGGAACACAGAACAAACCAATCTACTTATGCTGATTACTATGAATGAGGACATGCATTATTAACATGAATGAATCCACATGTATCAACAATTGCAAATTACTTTCCATAATCAGCAGACTTAGAAAAGAGAAGCATGAACCAACTGTGAAGTAATGAGTCGCACCAAATTGGCAGTTGAGCTGGAGATTTTGACGAGTTTTCCATAATTACGCTGCTCCTTGAACAAAGCCTTCACCTTCTCCTTGATGTTCATTGATTTGAGTGAATTATTCATATCGGGGTGCAATAATGCCAAGGTCAGTGCTGTTTTCATCTGACCTTCTCACTGTGAAAGTTTTTAGCCCATAACGGGAGTCTATAAAATTTTTCAGGCCAAGGTCCCTTTGGGGGACAGAGCTTCATTATATACTTTGATATGTCACATACAGCACAAAGTAATATTTTTTTATATTTTATAACATATTGTGTGACAAATACTTAATAGATCCACTGTAAACCGTAGTAAAAACTATATAGTATGCCATACTTAATGTATATCATATAGTAATTATGGCATATGATGAGCTGTGTGGCTCTTTTAGCAGGCCGTGACTAAAGATGTCAGAGTGACTGAAGATCATTTGGTCATTTGTCGCCCATCCAAATCACAAGACATGCAATCAACCTCAGGCTAAGCTACCGTAACCACTAAATGTTCCTCAGCCAGTTTAATTTTATGGAGACATAAACATCTGCGCACACACAAACATGCACAAGCATTGTTACCTTAGATTCCCACACATTGTAACAAAGGCTGTGATGTTGATTATGTCCTTGTGAAAAATGAAGTGAGAAAACTGTGACATTTTAACAGGTTTTGAGCTTGATATAGTGGATTTATGACAGCGGTAAATGAGGGTGTGCAAGAGAGAGTGAATGAGTGCGTGAGAGTGCTGTGATGTGTGAGAAGAGAGAACATGATCACTTTTATTTTCTCTGACATTCAAGACATAAGACATGGGGCGCTTTAAAATGAACAACATATACATTTTGCATAGTTTCAGTTATAACCGTTTTTGGTAACACTTCAGAATAGGGGTCCAAAATAATGCATTAGTTAAGCATTAATTAATGGTTAATTTGTTCACAA
>JAUMHR010000064.1:8427906-8448164 GCA_032361145.1 Enteromius fasciolatus
AATTGTGAACAAATTAACCATTAATTAATGCTTAACTAATGCATTATTTTGGACCCCTATTCTGAAGTGTTACCCTGTTTTTTGTGGAAACTACCGTGATTTTTAATAAATGCTATTTATTAAAGAATTCTGAAAACATTATCAAGGTTTCTAAATAAATATAAAGCAGCAAAAATATTTTGTATAATATTTTAAATAACGTAATAATAAGAGCCATTATTTATAAATGAGTATAAATAATAATTAATAAAAACTGAGCACCAAATCAATTTATTACAATGACTGAAGAATCATGTTATTACTGGAGTAATGGTTGCTGAATATTCAGCTTTGCAATCACTGGAATAAATTACATTTAAAATGCGTATATTCAAATAGAAAATAGTTCCTTTAATTGTAAATAACATTTTACAATTAATATTTTTAAATACTACTATAACTTATAATAATAATTATTTTTTTATTATTATAAATGTAACAAAAATAACTACTGTACCCCAATCAGACCAATTTCCTTTTGCATGCACTGTCACACATGATTTGTAAGATAGTATAGAATTCATAAACGCATGCAATAAAGTAAACTTTTCTCATCAATAGGATGAGCATCTTAAGTTAGTTTTTTTTTTTATCTGTGGAAAAGAGGTTTCCAATCTTCAAAGGACATGCTTTGTTCTCTCCTGAAAAGTGTTCTCTCAAATCTAGGCAAGATGATGGAGGACCTGTTTTTAGAGGAATGCAGTAGCCTTGAAACTTGTTTAAGGATGTGTAGCGAAGAGATAAGGCTTTGGTTAGTGTTAGACTTTACCCATTAACAGAACATAATCCATAAAAGGGCTGGGAAGCAAGAGCAATTTAACTTGTAATCCATACAACCTTAAAACACAATGAACAGTAAAGAAATAGTTCACCCAAAAAAAATATTTATACTCACCCTTAAGTACTTCCAAACCTGTAAGATTTATTTGTTCTGCTAAACACAAAGGAAGAAGAAACATTGTAACCAGACTGTTTTGGATCACCATTGACTTCCATAACATTTTCCCACTATGGAAATGAATGGTGAAAACAGCCTTGTGACAAACCTTTTTGAAAAATATCTTCTTTTGTTTGGCACAACAAACACATTCATACAGGTTTGGAAGTACTTGAGGATGAGTAACTGATGACAGAATCGTCATGTTTGGCTGAAGTATTCCTTTAAAGCTACATTGGATAAAGATTCAACAGATCTGACAACATGTGCATGCAACAGGCAGGAACTAGCAGTCAGATCAGGAGATTGTGACCACTGCAATTTGGGGCGTGTTGCTGTGATGGACTGCACAAATGAATAATCAAATACGTTTGCTCTTAAATATTGAGTGTGATGGGTGAGCTTGGGACTCTGAAAGGGTGGAGACATATGTGTCTCTTCAAACAGCTTAACTGGAGCAGACAGACGCGCAGAATACGCACAGAGAGGCTCCAGCTTTTGGGCACTAAAACGTCTCATGAGACTGAGGAAGCATCGGAAAACTGAACGAAAAGCAAAGCAGATGACAACAGGGCGATAACTGACAGCTGAGGGGAGCTTTTACAACTTTAAACGGTTTGGATATGAAGTAGAGTGCCGCGTAAAAGCTTGCGTAATCGTGCGCAGACTAGACGACAACTTTTCAGAGTTATTTCTTTTTTAAAAAACAAAAGATTTAAGATGAACACCTCGGATATTCTTTGCGATTCCGTATTTGTCAATTCATCTAACATTACGTGTGTGAACCGAACCGGCCCCAGCATTATTGACATCGCGTCTTTCATGCACATCTTTCCCACGATCTACGGCATTTTGTGTTCAGTTGGAGTTCTTGCCAACGGGTTGGTGATCTATTCTGTGGCATCATGCAAGAAGAAGATGGTTTCTGATATTTATGTGCTGAATCTGGCCATCGCAGACCTGCTTTTCCTGTTGGTGATGCCGTTCAACATCCATCAGCTGGTCCGGGACAGACTGTGGGTCTTTGGCCACTTCATGTGTAAAGCTGTGGTGGTGGTGGATGTCAGTAACCAATTTACCACAGTGGGCATTGTGACTGTGCTCTGCATTGACAGGTGAGACTTGCATGCGTTTGAGAAGTCAACAAATATTAATGCAGTGGACTATTGCTGTGTGCATATTTTACTGTTCTGGCAAAGTAGGCCTGTGCTGTAGTCTGTATAGTCACTGCTATTTTATCAGTTTACTACTCAAATTTCTATTAAAGAAAAAAAACCCTGTTAAAGTGTTGTAATCTGTACGTTAAAACTGTCCAGGTTTTTACATTTCTTTTATATATTTATATTGTTATGCTATGGAAACCTTACTTTAAAAAATACTGAGACTCAACATTACAAAATAAAAGCTAAACTTTTCTAAATGTTCTATAATCGATTTATAAACACCGTTTATGTGCTAAAGTTTTGAAAATATCATTAAAAACCAGATAACTCTGAAAGTTCTGTTGACGTTACTGAAAGACTGTTTGTTTACAACTTTGAGAGAAACTTGGCAAAATTCTGAGAATGTTTCTTGTTAGCTGAGTCTCATCTGCAGTTTCAGAGATAACAACTTTGTGCTGAGATTTGGAAACATTCCAAAAGTCTGTAATCAAAAAAATTTCAATGTGACCTAATTATTATTTTTTTAAATAGTATAGATGCTCGCTATAGTAATATAGCGATTTGTATTTATTATTGGGATAAAATAAAACGCGCCATATAAATATTTACTAAAATGTAATACTTTTTTGCATTTTATGTGAAACGATCACTTGCCAAAATAGGCTTCACTTTTTGCTAAATATAAATGTATAATAATACATATAATTACATTTCTTTCCTCGACCTGTGACATGTAACTGACAGGTTTCTTTCAGATTCAAACCAATATAGCCAAGATAATGAATGTGCATCAGCGTTGAGGTCAAAAGGATAGAATTCTTTATTCTAATTACAGAGCAGACTTTTCTTTTACCAAATTATATGAAATTTCAACCCAGCTGTTCATTGCTGCTAATCAAAATCTAATCTAAAGAAGAAAAAAAAGATAAATCAATGCAACTCTCACATCCACGTGATCCATGCTACATGACCTTGAAAAATGAAGCCTGCTGCATCGATCATTTTTGTATCTTTGTCTGCAAGGCAGCAATAGTGTGAGACTTTGAATAACCCTCTTACTTATAATTATAGCACACAAAAGCACTTTAACACACAGTATCTCACCACATACAAAGGTTGCACATAAAAAAAACAGGAGAGGAGAGTTTTTGCTTAGTTGTAGGTCTCAAAGACATATGAGTCGCCCAGAAGGCCTTTTGATGCATGATTATGTGATAAAACTCCACTATAACACTTTTTCATATAGTGTCATTGCTATATTCCCAAAAGGAATTCTGTTGGTTTCTACTGGGTCACTTGCTTAGAGTTATTTAGATACAGCATTTTAACCGCACAATTTCATTCTCTTTTGCTAAGCAATATAATCCCAACCTTAAAAGCATTGTTACTGTGAGCAATACATTAAACATGAAGCCAGGCACATTCTCTTCCCTTTATAAAACAATCTGATTGTTGTCTCACTAGAGTATACGTGAGAGCTGTAACACTTGATGAAAATTGAAGCTGCTGCATGTGTTTGGAATGTTCACGAGTAAAGTGCACATCTTTTGATTTTACAAACACGCTTTTTATTTGAGATCTAGAAATCCAGAAGGAATACAAACACAGGCAAATGCATTTCTTAGAAAGCTGTCACTTGCTTTGCTGTTTTGGAGCTCTAGTAGCATGTGACCTGTTTGCTTTCCAAGAGTCAAGACAAATCAGCTTTATTTGTATAGCTCTGTTTACAATACATATTGCTCAAAAAGCAGCTCTGGGTAAAATAGTGCCTCAATACCCGTAGTGAGCAAGATAAAGGCGATTGTGCTAAAAAAAAGAAGAAAAGATGCTGAAATGAGGAAGAAAAATGGGTTTTAACATTTATAATAAAAAACATGTTTCCTGAGCAGTAAATGAGCATATAAATATCATGACACTGGAGACTGGTGTAAAAATTCAGCTTTGCCATCACAGGAATAAAATGCCAACAACATTTTAAAAATTTAAAAAATTATGTTAAACTGTAAAAAAAAAAAACTAAATTCATAATGTCACATTTTTACTGTATTTTTAAACGCGCTCTTAGAGCAGGAAATGATGGATGCAGGTGGTTGTTTGTCGGAAATCCTGAAAATCTAATGAAATCTCATTTAAAACAATAAGATCTCAATAGATCAAACAGAGATCAAATGTGCCTATGTCTCCTGCTTCTCATTATTTTTCTATAGAAAAAGACCCTCTTAATGTCACTATAGAATCAGAAGACATGTCATATTTGCCCAAATACCAATGTCCGCTAAAGAGATCAGATTTAATTCAACAATTTTCAACAAATATAAGGCCGATTTATCAGAGCTACAATCTCAAACTGTTTTGGGAGCAATAACATCTTATATAAAGTGAATGTAGCAATATTTAAAAGAGCTAAAAGTGTCATTAACATGATTTTTTTGGTTTATTTTTCCAGGTACGTCGCAATTGTACATCCTACATCTGAAAAGAGGACCATTCAGTGGACCATCGTCATTAACATTTTGGTGTGGGTGGGCAGCTTCCTTTTAAGCATCCCGGTCATGATTTACGCTAAAGTTATCTCCAAAAAGAACATGGACATGTGTATGATTTACCTGGATGGGCCTCAGGATATGTACTGGTACACGCTCTACCAGTCCACGCTGGGTTTCATCGTCCCACTCATTATAATAAGCACATTTTACACCCTCACTCTGTACCACGTGTTCCGCTCCATCCGGCGGGTCAAACGCAAGCAGTCAGTTTGGGCCAAACGGGCCACTAAGACAGTTGTGATGGTGATCGGGCTGTTCCTGGTCTGCTGGTCTCCCTATCATGTGATCCAGGTGATCAACCTCGGTATCCAGCAGCCCACCAGCGCCTTTGTGTACGCATACAACATCAGCATCTGCCTTAGCTACTCTCACAGCTGCATCAACCCTCTAATGCTGCTGGTGTTCGCCCAAAACTACCGCGATCGTCTCTGCCATCGCAAAGAGCTGCGCTCCCAGATTAGCTCCTCCAAGACCACAGTTAAAACCGACGGAGGGTCTGGCATGAGTCCTGACACCAACCACCGCAGTACCGTTATCTAGCGCCCGTCGAGCCTTGTGCTAACTGAGGAGAAAAGGCTGCACTGCAATGCTTGCTGAATGAGTGTCAATCGCATGGTAGCTTGTTTCTCAAAGGGGAAAACTGTGAAATGAGACGCCACATTCAGGAGGCACAAAGGAGTCGATCAGCACTTGACTGCATTTGTGGTTTGTGTCACAGGCTGGAAAAGTGATTAGAATGTCCTATTACTGTTTTTCAGTGTTTGCTGTTAATTTATCTGTTATTTGTACTGTTGTTTTGAATGGATCGTCATAAAACCCCCCAAAAATTCTGTTATCATTTACAAATTATTGTGTATTTTTTGCAATAAAAAGTTTTTTTCTCTTATCAAGCAGACTGAGACTGAGGCTCGCAAGCTTTGTGAAGAAAATATCATGCATCAAATAGCATGCATCAGTTCAGCTTCTTGAAGTCATTTTTTTTTTATCCTAGAGGAACAAACTATAATTCAAATACCTGATAATATTTCCTTCCAGTGAGCTCAAGCAGATCATTTAATCGGTAAACTGGATTAGTTCAGTTTGTAAATGAATTTTTCCGATTGATTTAGAGAATTAATCTACTGATTTATTGAGACGAATCTAAATTATCCATGCACTAGATTTGTTTTGCTGTACTATAGCTTTAAAAATGTTATTTGCTATTTTGTGGTACTATGTCATTTTTTTTTTTTTTTTTTTGAAGCATTAGTTTCAGTGCTTGTTCAATGAAAATGCACGGCCGAGAGAAAAGTACATTCTGGGGGGAAAAACTAAGCCTTTTGTGTTCCATGTGAGAAAGAATTTCAAAATGACATGAGAGAGAAAAAATGATGACAGCATTTCTATCGCTTATTCTCTTAAAAGACAGTTACATGGTCAGGACTTTTGTAATACATCATTGGCGACTTAATAATTTGCATTTGTAGGGAAGGATAGATCAAATCAGAAAACCAAAGGTCTTTTATGCAGATGTCAAAAAAATGAAAGTATTGTGTTTAAGAAATCCGTTTGTGAGTGAAATATGCAAACATGCTGATCAAAGACACAGGCCTAGCTGATCATAAATGTGACATTCAATTGCATCTTAAATGATACTTTCATAAATGTGTTAATATTGGCTTAACGTTCAAGAATTTAACAGTATTGGTATTAAATGTCTCCAAATGTTACTGGATTCTTTGACCTTATGCTGTCACGCATGTCTGTTTAATCTTTACTTAGGACATTGTACAAGATATAATATCCATGACTGTATGCTTCTGAGCATTTTATTACATGAATTCACAAAGATATCCAGTGTGAAATTATCCGTGTGGTTCTGTTTTCCCATTTTTTTCTAAGAAGCCCCTGCGGCCTATGTGAGAACAGTCATGTTCACTGTTAACGTGTGACACGTAAACTATGTGTGACTAGTCACATTTCAGTCTTGCCACCCTCAATCAACACATTATGATGCCTGATAAATAAACAAAGAACTGCATATTATATCTTATATATTCTGGCGTGCATTGACAAATTACTTTTTAGTAGGGAAGGCAAGGAGAAAATGCAGATGACAATTGTAGGTTATTCAGGGAGAAGAACTGTATACTTGGTCACTGATTTAACATATACCTCCTGTTTCTTGTCTGTCCATACTACCCTGAAGGCTTTTGATTTTATGTGCCATACATTTACTGAATAAACTCTAAAAACTTGGATATAAAATCAAGTAGTTCTTGTATCATGTTGTCAATAAACAATCACATTATTATTGTGTTTACAACACTGTATAGAATGTAAAGCAGGTATCAAAATGTGCTGAAAATATATTGACCCTCAGGCCATCCAGAGTGTAGATGAGTTTGTTTCTTTATCTGTGCAGATTCGGATGCTCTGCAGTGGATGATAGACACAATAGAGATGTAGTATCGCACAAACATGGGCTCATATTTTGGTTCAATCGCAGTAATGGTGGATTCATTTCATACAAACACAACTTTTCACTTCACTAAGTAGTGGAGCGGAGTCATGTGGATTATTTGTGGCTTACCAAATCATGTTTTTATGAGCTGCTTGAGTACATTTTCAGCAAATTTGAACTATTACTTGTATAACTTGATATCTTAAGTTAAACACAAACTTGTTTGTTTCTCTTTATTTTGTTAAATACGAAAAGATCCATTTGAAAGATATGGCAGAGAAATTACACCTATTCCGATCTGAATGTTACATGTTTCAGAAGAATTCAGAAGACTTATATAGTATTTTAGATGCTCCTTTCATTGTATGGAGAAAATTTGCAAAATCGTCTTTTTTGCTGTACAGAAGTAATAACATGAAGCTTAGGTGACAGAAGTGAAATTTTGGGGTGAATTTGTCGAATAGCATACATGTCATAAATTATACATATATACACATACTAATTTGGTTTATATGAAGAGATTTTGGTTATTTGTTTGTTTTGGAATTTCAGTGCACAATTTACATTTACATTATATATAGTTTTGTTATTTAGCAGATGCTTTTATTCTATTTATATCTGCATCGGTAAAACCCAATTTATTATTCTGACAGCACACTTGAAGCGTGTGCGTTTGGAGACCCCCTCCTCCTCTCACTGGGATTCAACTGAACCTGCTACTGCTAGTGGGACGCCGGGTGAGCAAACGATCAAAACTTATTTTCAATTGCCGCTGCTTAACAGTTCTGCTCGTTCCAAAGCAATCTGCTCGTTCCAGCCTTACAGTGTTACAGAGAACGAGGGCTCCCAATACCTGTATACCTGCATGCTTCTTTTATTGCATCATACTGCATCGAATCGTGTTGAATCGAATTGAAATCGGTTTTACAGGGGTGTATCGTATCGCTTTGCATCGCTAGCTGCTTCATGTATGTTTAATGTATCGTATCGTTGTCTATGCATCGAGATGCTTATCGCATCGGCCTCAGTTATGGAGATGCACATCCCTAATATATATATATATATATATATATATATACACACACAGTGGCCACTTTATTGGTTCACCTTGCTAGTACCGGGTTGGACCCCCTTTTGCCTTCAGAACTGCCTTAATACTCAGTGGCATAGATTCAACAAGGTACTGGAAAAATTTCTCAGAGATATTGGTCCATACTGACATGATAGCATCAGGTAGTTGCTGCAGATTTTTTGGCTGCACATCCATGATGCGAATCTCCCGTTCCACCACATCTCAAAGGTGCTCTATTGAATTGAGATCTGGTGACTGTGGAGGCCATGTGAGTACAGTAAACCAATCTGAGATTATTCAAGCTTTATGACATGGTGTATTATCCCGCTGGAAGTAACCATCAGAAGAAGGTGGGTACACTGGCCATAAAGAGATGGACAGCAACAATACTCAGGTAGGCTGTGGCATTGCAACGATGATCAATTGGCCAAAGTGTGCCAAGAAAATGTCCCCCACACCATCACACCACCACCACCAGCCGGAACCATTGATACAAGGCAGGATGGATCCAGGCGTTCATGTTGTTGATGCCAAATTCTGACCTTATCATCCGAATGTCGCAGCAGAAATCAAGACTCATCAGACCAGGCAACATTTTTCCAATCTTCTATTGTCCAATTTCTGTGAGCCTGTGCAAAATGTAGCCTCAGTTTCCTGTTCTTAGTGGGGTCTTCTGCTGCTGTAGCCCATCTGCCTCTAGGTTCGACGTGTTGTGCGTTCAGAGATGCTCTTCTGCATACCTTGGTTGTAGCAAGTGTTTATTTGAGTTACTGTTGCCTTTCTATCAGCTCAAACCACTCTGGCTTTTCTCCTCTGACCTCTGGCATCAACAAGGCATTTTCACCCACAGAACTGCTGCTCACTGGATGTTTTCCCTTTTTCAGACCATTCTCTGTAAACCCAAGAGATGGTTGTGCGTGACAATCCCAGAAGATCAGCAGTTTCTGAAATACTCAGACCAGCCCGTCTGGCACCAACAACCATGCCACGCTTAAAGTCACTTAAATAACCCCATTCTGAAGCTCAGTTTGAACTGCAGCGGTTCGTCTTGACCATGTCAACATGCCTAAATGCATTGAGTTGCCACTATGTGATTAGCTGATCAGTAATAGTAGTAGTAGAGTAGGGTAAGTTTTTTTTCTTCATCTTGGAGACGCTGGCACAGTTCATCCGAATTAACTCTCAGTTAGTTCTGTTTCTTCATGTGACTCCAGACAGACTGGATGATGATCAGATCAGATCTCTGTGTGGAGCACTGGTTGTTGTCAAGACTCCTTGTGCAGACAAAAAAACTCACTGCTTTATTAAAAATGAATGACAAAAAATAACGTTTGGAAATGTAAACTTATATTTCGCTACCGCAAAAGACAGAAATAACCAATTTAAAAACATTTTTGTTGGTGAAAATACTAGTGGCCTAAGACTTTTGCACAGTGCTGTATATATAGCAGAGAAACATGTATGCATTGGTCTACGTAGCAGACAAAAGAGTAATAAAGTCTGATCATCTTTCAGTCTTGCCTGTTCACCTGTTGCAAGTGGTTAGAAGGTTTATTTATAATGACATGGCAACCCATTTCATGAACCTCATTATGGCCTATAATTACTCTATGTAATGCTATAACAGCCATTTTTTAGTACCAGGTGCAGCTTAAGTTGTAAACATTCTTCTCTCATGATGTTTCCCTATTCTGCTGGAGTTAATCCCCTCATAAAGATTGCAGTATGAACTGAAAAGCAAGAGGATGAATTCAAACGTCTCCCCAGTTGAGTATTTAAACATCACTGAACCTTTATGGCAAGTTTAGGAGCTCAGAATGCAAAGCAGATTTCCACCTCCTTCATACCTCAAATAACCAGAGGCTTTTCTTCTTAATGAATAGCTGACTCATTTGTAATTAGCTTTGGATAAAAGCGTTTGTTAAATGGATAATAGTAAATGTCCATTATCCGACTGCAAACATTTCAGAACTCAAATGAACCTTCCAAGTAACTGAAGGTATTTTGAAGACATGAGCCTATGGTATTTATATTAATGTTAATAATAAAATATTTACCAACATAAAACAACACAAATAAATATAAATAAAACAAGTTACCAAAAACACACAACACAAAAGCCATGCAAATTACATTTCATGAATTAGACAGCTAATTACAACAAAATATAAGGAGACTACAAATAATCAAATTATCAGACATCTTAACTGTATTAATACGAAAAGTTGTATGATCATAGTAAGTGGCTTCTCACAACAAAATCACAACAGGCTAAGCTGTGCCCCTATCCATTTAATACAGCCTGTGGTCCTTTTATGGTTTAATTCAATTAGGAACAGACACAAAGATTTTGATAAGATTATGATGATACTGAGATGGTTTAATGTCTTTATAAATGTAAGCGGGGCTTCAATCATGTTCTGCTTCTGCCCTCTCTAGAATCACAGCAATAAATCACTTGAGCGATTAATCTCGAAGGGCCCGCATCATCCTACATGTAATGTAAATATCATACTAATTTAGCAGTCATTTTGTGTTGTTAGATAAAATCTGAGATCTGTGCCCTGTTTATCCTTCTACAACTAAGGCAAATTCACTCAGACCACACACGCGCGCGCGCGCAGCATGCCAGTTAATTAGTTTCATACAGCAAAACAGTTTCCACAAAGCAAAAAACAAATTGAATAAAGGCCTTTTATCAAAGGGCCCAAAACTTATTAAGAGAAAAAGTATGTGCATAATGGCCTGCATTGAACAGTTTAAAATATATAACCCTGAAAGATAAAAAAAAAAAGCCACACAAAGCATCCCTTTGCGTCATGTCCTTGTGCAATGCAACCGCACAAATGCTACGGGGTATTATCACCAAATAAGAAAGATTTTTCGTGCCTTCCATGACTATTCTTTAGAGATTCCTGTTTGAGAAAATCGTTACATGATTGAGAGATTTCTTGGAAATTTGGTGTAATGAAAGGTGTAAGACAGTAAAAATAGACAGAAGGAAATCCCATGAAGCCTTGAGCTTTTTTCTCTTCCAGTGGGAACTGAAAATAAGGATGAAAGGTACAAAATGAAAGAAAAATATTCTTTTCTAAAACAGTCAGACATGAAAAAAAAAGAAAATACTAACCATTTCTCCAATTACTTCAAGGTCACATGCAAAGCAACATTATCATGCTCAGTGATCCTGGAGGGAGAGGGAGAAGAGTATTGACCTATCCGTGGCATATTCATCATTCATCAGTAAATCTTTATTTAACCACCTGCTTAACCAAAACTCACTCGCCCAGGGCTGGAATTGATTTTTCTGATGTTGGATGCAAATGCACTTTGAAAGAAATAATACCGTATGCTTCCGATCCCACAGGGTGATGGACGTCATCTAATTTTAATCAGAGTTGCTATGTCACACAGATAAAAGTCGGTTCAAGTGCCCTGGAGCATCATTTACATATTAGATGAATTACTCTAAAATATTAAGAATGCACAAAAGTCATTTAAAAAGAAAAGAAAATAGATGTAGGCATATGGAATTGTGGGCGTTGAGTTAATCTGTAACAAATAATTAATAAAATCCACAGCGAAAACAGCTGAGAACAAATGTCATTATTGATTAGTTGGTCTGTGTTTTTATATTTAAAATTGAAAAGATTTTTTGCAAACACAATCCTACACACACACAAAAGCAGCTATTGCAATGCTGAATTTCTCCAAATCTGTTCCAGTGAAGAAATAAGCTCATTTACATCTTGGATAACCTGAGGGTCACCGAAAAAAGAAAACACGTTCTTGCAAATAAAATAAAATTGGAATTTGTTTATCTTGTCAATCAATGAATCTAAAACATAGAGGATATTCAAACTAAATAGTTAGTTAAAGCGCTAGTTTAATCACATGCTAAGCATTTGTTGGTTGTCCAAAATGATAAGCCAGCCTCCTGAACCAGACATCAGACAATACATTTATAAACCTCATTATCCAAAGGAACTGAGGAGTTCTAAATAGCATTTTCACAGCCAGATACAAACATTTGTGATCCTTTTTTTAAATTCAACATGCTTTGAAATGAACAAAACACCCTCATTACGAAACGCCGCTTTACTGACTTTTATCTAGCTCCATCAAACAGACAGTGCCATTTTCAACTGGTTTTAAAGGATTGTCAGTTTACCCAAGGCTAAACCTTTAGGGTTAAATAACAATTCTGTCATCATTTACTCAACCTCATGTAGTTCAAAACCCCTAAGCTATGGAAAACAAATGTTTTTTTTATAAAATGACAAAGCTCTTTTTAACTAAAAAGTGAAAACTGCTCCAAAAATAACTGCAAAGTACAAAATACCATAAAAGTATACTTGTGTGTCTTCTTAAGCCATATGATCGTGTCAACTGTCTATTTGCTACCATCTGGCTTAGAGCCAAATGGGCCACATCAGTTATTTAACATTCAATTATGAGTGACTGTACACTCCTCAATTAGTATATTTAAAATATAAATTCAATAAAACATGAGGTTTGAAACAATTTTGTGTAGTGGATAACAGTTGCTGCAGAAACACTTCTTCTATGAAACTAACTTTTAATGAGACTGAAATACCAGCAAAACCAGAACGATAACATCATGCAAGTAGTAAGTAATATGTGCACATGCTGGCGTTTCTGTGGAGCTTGTTAAATGCTATTTAATGTGTTTTGGTTTGTGTTAAATTGAAGGAAAGAAAAAGAGAGAATGACTAATCTTAGAGATGATCAGGCCTCACATGAAGTCAATCCTTTCCCCTCCACACTGCTCAACAGGAAGCCACCATAATGTGATATAACACTTCAAAGAAAATGTTACTGCTTCAAAATTAAATTCTAGTCCAAGGGAACACTTTCAAGCTAAGAGCACTGAAGCTCAAGTTTTTTCCCCATCCTCACAAGATAGATTCATGCTGAGAACCTGAATCCCACAGAGATGAGCAGTGTCAAACATGAATGAACACGACCCTTCGACCTCAGAAAAGTTTCTTCCTTCAGTACATAAGTTGCTTTAAAATGTTTTGTTAAAGGCATAGTTCACCCAAAAACTGAACATTTGTCATTGTTTATTCACTGTAAAAAAAAAAAAAAAAAATCTGTAAAATTTACAGTAAAAAAACAGCAGCTGTGGTTGCCAGAATAAAATCTTGAAAAATACGGTAACAATATATTTTTACGGTTATATGTTTAATTTACAGTTAAATACCGTAATTTCTAATAATAAACCATAATATCTGATATAATGTTAATATACCAATCTATTTAAGTAGTGAAATCTATTTTGTACCTTTGAAATACACTGATACTACCAAATGCAGGTGATGAAAGTCACATGATGAACCAAAGCTCATCATAAGTTGCTTTTAAATAGTAACATATATAGAGTCATTCACACACTAAACACCATCATGGTAAGAATTATTGAAGTGAAATGTGCAATAAACATTAATTTAATAACATACATGTAACATGCAACCCTAATAAACATAACTGATAGAAAACACTAAGAAGAAACATAATTCAAACAAAATTGCAATGCAGGGAATTGTGGGAATGTCAGTTTAAAGTGTTTCCCTGTAAATTTAACAGGAATTTACGGAAGTCACGGTTATTTTTAACAGTGTTCAAACTCAAACCTGCATGACTCACTTTCGTCTCTATAACACACAAGCAGACATTCTATAGCATACCCTGGCCAAAGTTTTTAGAAAGTACTGGAGCTGTAAAAGAATGTACAATACCACAGCAGTCATGTCTAGCCAGCCCGATCTTACAGCAATGTACATATTTTACAAGGTGGCTGATACGTACAAAATTATTCAACCTCACTTGTACAAATGTATGTCATTTTTGCTAAACCGTACATATTGTACATACAATACGAACATCCATTGATTTCAATGGGTCTAGGATGCTTTTGGTAAACGTAGCCCTAAACAACTACTTTAGAAACTTAATAATCCAGTTGCAAAAGTTTATGAGAGGAAACAATTAAAACAGGGTCTGTTCTTCACATACAATTATCATAAGGATATTTAATTATAGTAATTATAGTACGACTTAATTGCAGCCTGCTTGTATCACACTATTATGGTGCTTTTGCAAGTTTGACAGCCTCATTTCCCAATTACTTCAACTGCTTTTAAAGCATATTAAGTATAAAAAAACAGATCTATGCGGTTTGAGCAAACAGCCTGACTCCAGGTACAATAAATTATATCTCACTAAAGAAAGTCAAAGCCTCCAAAATATGATGCACTACTGACTGTTACTGACTGAACTGAAGGCTATATCAATATATATTGATTTTCACCATCAGAGATGGTTAAAATATGATTGACTGTGGGTCAAATTATGTTGATAATATAACACTAGAGGACAAAATATAATCCCTGGCAATTCAGACTACATCTCTTATTATTAAATGAGTTAAAAATTAAATATCTGAAACTGTTTGTTACTTTAATATTAAAATATAAAGCAGCAGATGATGGCTTTGTAAAAAGACTATTGGCTCTTCTCACTGTAAGACAGCTGCTATACTGAGCATTACAATTTCTCCATTCAGTTTTTAGAGAATTGGATAAATGGATAAAGTGACAGAAGCTTAGTGGAAAGACAAAACTATGCACTATGGAAAGTAAAATTAGGGCAGTTATCAGTGTTATTCACAACGTATCACTGAGAAGTGGATTTGGACCAATTTAGCTGTCAAATGCTAGTACCAGCAATTCTTTTGGGTGAGCTATTGAACGGTCAGAGAGAAGATTCATTAAAAGCGTCTGGAGCAGAAAGCATAAGGACATAAAGCTCTTAGAAAAAAGCCTTGCTGCTCCCAAACAAAGCACTCAGACATAAGACCTTCATTCACTCCATAATGAACGCTGTTCTCACTTTGCTAGACACAAGAACCTTATGAAAACCTCTCTGTTTAAGTGAGCCTTTTTCATACAAACTTTTGGATAAAAGTCTGCTGAGCTTGAATATGCCAACCATTTATTAGATGTTCTTTGTGTTTCAGCAGCATATATTGTATTTTGGTATGGTATGGTAGTTCGTCCTCAAGGTACAAATCACAAACATCTAGTTCGCCACTTAAACAACAAGGCCATGTTATGTGAACAGCTAAACCTCAAAGTACAATGTAAATGTATAGACATTGCTTAGTTTGTAGAAATAGCATTATTTGTTCACTAGAACTAAAAGAATCACTTAGCAACCTTGTCTATATTCAAAGTCCAAAAGCAATCAGTAGGTCTTGGTGCTGCAATATTGAAAATGCATGGTGGCTTGTTATTTATTACTACTTCTATTATTATCTTCATTAATATTGTTGACACTTTCAGTCAGTGCTCAAGGTGCTTGTCAAACACTTACTTTAGATGCAGTGGTAACACTTTATGTTACAATTCTGTTCCTCATGTACTTATTTTATTACATTAACTAGGTAATAACTAGTTACTAATGCCGAACTTACCTCTAAACCCAACCCTACCCCAGTTAGTAACCATATATTACCAATACTTTCTTAAGTACACTACTGCAAAAGAAAGTCCATTCAAATGTTCATTGTGAGTAAGACATTTTTAATGAATACCTTTTTTCAGCAGGGATATATTAAGATACGAAAGTTATCAGTGACAGTAATGACTTTCACATTGTTAAAAGTCCAAAATTCAAATATATTCAAATAAGTTTCTACTAAATAAAAAAATTCCCCAGTTTTCAAGATTTTTCCACATTTCTGAAGAAACGTTTGAAGACACTGAAGACTGAAGCAATGGCTGCTGAAAAAACAGCTTTGCATTCACAGGAATAAATTCATATTGAGGTTGTTTACTGTCAATTGTGCAACATTTTTCTATTCTAATAAATCTAAAGAATTTTATGTGCATTTCTGTGCATGTTACACATGCTTTCATGAGAACTTATTAGTCTTCAACCAGGAACCATGCTTAATTAGTATAAACGTATATAAACTGATTATCTGAGTTTCAGTTTAGACGCTTTCTAAAAGCTTTTGCCCATCAGTTAGACCTGCCATACAAATATACCTGTCTCGACAGTTTGTTGATATGTTAATCATTGCACTCAGCAATCTGTTGAGCGTGGATGTTTACCGAAACTCGAACTGTCACAGAAAGTACAAGAAGATAATACCCACATTCACTGGGTGTCGTCTATCAAAGGAAAACAGAGGGAAGGGCAGATTAAATATGGGGCTGAATCTGGATTTAACACACTCCAGCTTGAATCTATCATGTGTTCAAAGACCTATCTCTGTTCCTGAAGCTAATCGAACCTCGCTCACCATCTTCTGGCATGTTTTTGATAAGGAAGCCTGACTACTCTGCCGGTGGAGCTCTGCTGTAATCTGTGTAGCGAAGGAGAAACTCTTTTCCGGTTTGGTGTGCGAATCTGATGCATGACCTTATTGCAGGGTCAACTGTAGATTAGAAAAGACTGAAAGTTCATTTGCATGCTTACGTGCACATTTTCATCACAAGATGCCTTTTATCTTCATTATGACATTCCCTAAGCTGTTCCGAAGAGAAATGGCGTGTAAAGCAGACTTTAGTGTTTTAGTCAATATTCACCACCACCCAAGTATTCCATTATTCTCCTCCAACCATAGATCATGGATCAACTTCATCACCGTAAAAAGCACTTTGCCTTGTTTAAAACCAACAAAGCGAGGTTTTTACATGGGCTTTAAGTGGTTTGACATAAGGTTCTGTCAAGTAAGAATGGCACAGGGCCTAATTTAAAAATGTAAAAAGCAGAAGCACATTAGTCGACAAGCTGCTGTACAGAATTAAGACAAATATGTTTTATGTAGGAAGTCAAGCTTGTGCCCTCCGAGACACTTAACGCAAAAAAAGTTATCCACACAAAATGATAATAAACAACATAAATGTTACATAACAACACATAATTTATCACACAGACTCAAAGCAGAAGTGTGTAATTTAGCATGACACAACAGAACAGCAAATGACAAACAGGTTTTTTAAAAATGGTAACAGTTTTCTAACAAATAGTCCTCTGTCTGCCATTGATTGCTTTAAGTAAATTATAATCATGTTTGATGTCACACAGAAAACTTGCAGTTTTCAGACCAAATTACAAGATGGCCCAAACTATTACTTGCAATGCATTTCAAAATATATTTTCACTGCATATCGCTTTTTGGATGGATTGGAATGGAATGGAATCAGGACTGGACTGGGAGGAAAAATCGGCCCTATGCATTTTATGGTCCAGCCGGGCCACCACCACATATATATGTATCCCCCAAATAAAAGAATTTTCTATTTAATAAAAATAAGTAGGCAACTGTGTACAAACCTGGATTATTCCATTACAAAATCTAGTACTGTATTTTCACTGTGATCCTTTGAACCATGCACCAAAGAAGTACTGCTGTATTGTTTGAAGTTCTTTAGCTGCACTAAAGTCATAGGTTTAATGCAAAAATGAAAAGCAACACAATGAGACCTGATTTAATTCTGTGAGTGGTATATTAGTGGGAATTATCATCTGATACCACCACAGTAGTGTTTTATAAGGCCAAGAAGAGAGCAAAGCTCAAAACCCAGTCTGGTGAAGCTGAAAAAGCCATAATAGGTGAGATCTCATTGCATGTAGTCTCACAGGCGTGCTGTAAAACTTTAGAGGGAGGTAATGCTGAGGGCATCCATATAAAAAAAGCCATAGCATTAAATGTGCAGGCAGTGAACAGCAAGTCAATGTGTGTAACGTTGCATGTGAAAATATTTCAGAGGTAATAAAAGCATGTTATAAAAGAGGGGTAATTAGAGCTGTGAGAGCAGCACTTAACCGAAAGGGAACATTTAATGTAAGTTTATGAGAGCACTGAATCACAACCCCGATTACAAAACCAGATATTATACATGCAGTTTTGTGCAATCATGCTCGATTCATATCTTGCATAGCTGAAGCAAAACTACAAAAGGAAGCACGCATCGAATGGGCGTTTCTACAAATTAAAGCTCGAATGGAAGTGCCAACATTATTCACAGGCTCTTGTGTACATTTAGGCTAAGCATCATTCTGTGAAGCATCATCACCCTACTAAAGTAAGAACACGTTAAGAACAGCAAAACTCTCAATCGCATTAACTAATCTTCCCATTAATTGAACAGCACTCTGATTCAATTGGTTAAAGCTTCCTGGCAGCCACTGGATATCGAATCGAATTACGCAATCATCCAATCAATCCATTACGAGCAATAAATGCCATGAACTTTCTACTAGACCCAGGCATCTCCGTGACACAGCCACTCGCCATGGGTCAAGATGATGGACGACTGGACCATTTGGTAAGAAGCCAGAGTAGCATGGAAAGTGTGGGAGATACGAATCAATTTGGAGTCATTTGCAGGACTACACGGGGAGGGAAAGTGAGAAACCGCTTGGAGGATTTCCAGTTCTCCACAGGAGGGACTTTCCCTGTCGGGTTTTATCTGAGTCACGCAGCGATGAAAAGGCCTCATGCCTTCGGACACCAACTCGCTCTCAAAATCCCCTTGAGTTTCACCCTGATCCGAGTAAACACTGTGATTTTGTTGCGTGCTGAACGTGGCTTACCCGGTTCTAGTCACTAACCAGCACTGAAGAGAACACATTACGGTTTAAGACACATTCCCTCTTTCGGGGCTGCGGCAAAAGCCCAAGCGCATCTCCCCTTCTGGGCGGTTGCACAGCTGAAAGAGCCTCTCAGATAGCACCCACATGAAACGACAGAGAGCTAAAAGGCGTCATGTGATGGTCGCCTTGTTTTAGTCAAGTGACGCAGGTTTGACGGCATCACTGGCTGAATGGAAGCCTTTGAAATTGCCAAACTAACATGGCTCATGCAGCCCATAAATAAACCGTCAATTCCGTGGTTGAAATCAACAATCATCGTGACTCATCGTGGCTGCAACGGACCACACGTGTGATGATTTGGATTGAGTTTAATGGCTTGCCAATTGGATAGATGAAATAACGCTCCAAGTAAAAGCATTTCAAAGATGAAACATGTCTCCATCATTATCTCAGCCTAATGGAAAGATCTTTCTTTTCAATGAAAATAACACTGCTCTGTTGAACTACACACACACACACACACGTGTCCACTCCCTTTTAATTATGTTTAGAGAACTGTCATGAGGTTTGAAAATAAATGAGACGAGTCAGTTAAATGCAAAAATATATTAAGTCTAAATTCATAATATTTCTCACATTATTACAGTGTATTCGTTATGGTTTAGAAAATGGTAATGCAATATGACAGCTGTGTGAGTAAAAACCATCTTGATAATGTCAGATTACTTTGATAGAAAGTTATTTAATGAATTACATTCAACCAAAAATTATTCAGTTGTTAAATTTAAGAACACAATTAGATGATACCAATTTACGTCAACCAATTACCATGCAATACTAAATTTGGTCGCTACCTGATCTCGTGGCATTAACATACAGTGAGGTCAATAAGTATTTGATCACCCTGTGATTTTGCAAATTCTCTAACTAAGAAATCATGGAGGGGTCCACAATGTTTTAGCATAGGTGCATTTCCACTGTGAGAGACAGAATGAAAGGGATCAAATACTTATTGACCTCACTGTATGTGTGTATGTATGTGTGTACATATATATATATATATACACACATACAGTGTTATGCAAGTTACTTCCAAACTGTAATACATTAAATATTACTTGTTACTGTTATTTAAAAGTAATTCCTTACATTGCAATATTACTGATTCAAAATTGTAATGCGTTACATGACTCCTGTATTACTTTTGAGTTACTCGGCTCAAAATACAATAACTACAGAGAGCAGCTGAAGAGTTCTGCATTCAAATACAAGCAATAGACTAAAGCTCGTCACAGGATCAGCAAAAGTAGCCTAATTACCAGGAATATGTAGAAAAAAGTAGGAATATATTTAAATTATTTAGTGTTTTCTGAGTCCGTGTCACAAAGATACATTTCCTGACTCGCCATCTCCTCTGATGCACCTT
>JAUMHR010000064.1:8469038-8490502 GCA_032361145.1 Enteromius fasciolatus
TAACTGGATAGTTGGCCTACATTGAATGAGAATATATAGGATCTATAACAGGGTTTCTCAAATCTTACCCTTGAGGTCCAATGCACTGCAGAGTTTAGATACCCTAATCAAACAAACCAGAGCATGCTAATCATCAGGTGAGTTTTATCAGGGTTGGAGCTAAACTTAGCTCGAATTAGATTAATCTTAATCACTGACAATCTATAAAACGGAATCAACTGTACTCATATGTATGTATGGAAGCCCGTTTCCGCCACCTTGAGGAAAAAAATATAATTCTGTAAGCCATAATAATGAGAAACTTTAATAATGAGTTTAATGAGTTAAAATATTATAATATTCATGGGGGAAAAATATTTATTACGAGAAACTTTCTTATAATAATGACTTATAATCTCATAATAATGACTTATTTTCTTATAATAATGACTTATTTTCTCATAATAATGACTTATTGTCTCATAATAATGACTTATTTTCTTATAATAATGACTTATAATCTCATAATAATGACTTATTTTCTCATAATAATGAGACAACCTCTCATAATAATGACTTATTTTCTTATAATAATGACTTAAAATCTCATAATAATGACTTATTTTCTCATAATAATGAGACAACCTCTCATAATAATGACTTTTTTTCTCATAATAATGAGATAATTTCTCATTATGACTTAGTTTCTCATAATAATAAAAAAATCCCCCCTCGTTTTTTTAAAATGAAAGTTTCTCATTATTATGAGATGATAAATATTATAAATATTATTTATAATAAATAATATAAAATAAATAAATATAAATATTTGTTCCCCCCATGAATATCATAATTTTTTAACTCATAAAAATGAGAAAGTTTCTCATTATTATGACATACTAAGTCGTTATTATGAGAAAGTTTCTCATTAATATGACATACAGAATTATATTTTTTCCTCAAAGTGGCGAACGTTACAAAGCGGACAAAACGAGGACGTTCACAACGTACCCTGTTTGCTGGATACTATGCCATTATTATAATCGCCGACAAACAGGCCATTAAAGCATGTCAAATAACTACAGACTGCAGATTAGTTATTTTATTTTGTCACTTCCGGTTGTTGTTGTTATTCATCGTCGCTTATTGCTGTCATTGGAGCTGTTCTTTTATGCAGCTTCTATGCAGCAGTGATTGTCTCTCTGGAGAATGTGAAGCATGTTACCCTTTTAACATGAGTAAATATTATAAACAGGGCATAAACATGCATTTGAGAGCCTATATTATCTATACAATATTATTATCTATACAATCCATTTCTCATTTTTAATCTCTATAGTGAAAAGGTTGTTTACAAAAGAACAAGCTGTTCCTTGACGTCACTAGTGACAATGTTGGCTTTGCTGATGAAATGATCCAGACTTATTATAACTATGTTAATTATTAACTATGTTTGAGACTTAAAATATTTTTGCATACTAGTGAATGCTGCACACGTTACCATTACCGACCTTTCCCCCACAATTATTTCATATTATGACTCATTTAGATTTGTATTTGTGTGTTTAATAACTGACATATTCTTTTACACAAATCCTGAATCTGCAGCAAAGGATACAGTAGAAAGGAAGCCGTTTTACCACTGTAGTCCTATAGGTGGCGGTATTTACCAGGTCACGAAAGATTAGTTCCAATTTTTTATGAAATAATTTTTTTATTAACCCTAGCGTATGAATGCAATTCACAGACTAGATGGAGAAAAATTAAGACTTTGTCTATCCTGTCCAATTCTCTGTTAAGGGGAAAATAGCAGTACGCTAGTAGCTATTATAATAGCAATATCCTAAATCCTTTGAGGTAAAATATTATGTCCTATATATATCATATAAGTGAAGGAGCTCAGAATATAATTACAGCCCTTTCTTTTAATTATATTATGTTTATAATGTGAAACTGTATGCATTTGTAATTCGTAATTAATTAAATACTTCCGGCATCAAACGAATCAATAAATGAAGACCTTTATCCAAGAAGATGACATTGTTTGTGTTTATTCACTTAATTTAAAAACAGAACAGAAAACAGACAGAGATAATAGTGAGGCTGGTTATTCAGACATGATATCAAACTTAAAGAAATTCTATATGTAAGCTGAATCATGCATAACATCTGACCCATATTCCAAATAAAGGATCGCACAAGCCCACGGGGGTTGTAAAGCATCCTTGAAAGTGATAACATTATTCTCACCAAAGGTGCCAAGTCACTTTACAGCTGATGTCCCTGTCAATCAAAGTCCCCATATACAAATACTCAAAAATCTGCTGATGCACCAACACAGAGAATGAGTTTCTCATGTGTGGCGATCCAATATTTGAGCGCAGGTTAACATGAGTACACTTAGTATGCATGACCCTTGAGACTTAATCCTTAAATGAGTGCTAGTGATCAGCTCAGACAGATTTCAATATGTAATTTCAGAACTACGACAGACAAACATACGGTATCAAGTGTGAATTACTGTTTACCACACAGTATACAGTGTGTACTGTCAGAAATATACCAGTCAGGTGTAAATGCATGCTGTAGACAGTCTGACAGTGCCAGAGGTGATGTTTACGTATGTGATAAACCTTACAAGTGCCCCATGAAATATGTTTATTTGTGTGAAATGCATATAAAAAAGCAATTAGCTCACCATTCTGTACCAACAGAGCACTCTAAACCCAGAATTACTCAAACCCTTTTCTATGAAATGCTATGTGAAGATTAACTTGTATATAACATCAGTAAGAATCCTCTCTTCTCCTGTTTTTGCCCTCGTGGGAAACTGAAATATAATAATAGCAATCTAAGCAAGGTGCATTTATGAACACTCAAATTCAATCATTCCTACATTTTATGTGAAATCACACTTTACAAACCTCCTAATGCTTTATTTTTTCACCTCTCGCGTTGTGCATCAGACCATTTTATTTCCATCATGTATGTCAGCACTAAACTAATATGGAAACCTTATTGGATTTCAGATCACCAGCAGCTTCCATTTATAGTATATATAATGGAGAGAATTTCCTACCATTCTCTCTCATATCATAGAAACCTTGCTGTGTCATACTGTCTTTACATGTAAATTACCTCGCAATAAGCAATCAGTCCCTTCCAAGTTTGACTCAAGTCGGACCTATATTTTAACATTCCAATACTCTAACACATTGTCAAAACATACTGTACAAAAAAAGCAAAAGGGTCAATCCCTTTTATAGATTAAAAAAAAAAAAGGTTAATAACTAATACTGCTTTTTTATCTTTGGTAACACACATCTAAGTTCTTTGGTACAACTTTCTGAGTCCATGTAATGCTATTCTTCATTCGATTACAGACAGCTGCATAGATGAAACCGAAACCGTTCACTGTAAAATGACGATTTAGCCTTCATTTATTCACCCTCATGTTGTTGCAAAATCATATGACCTTGATAAAAATCTTTCGTACTTCCATAGAACACACAACAAAATTAAAACTAACAGGAACAGATGCTGCCAGGTTCCAACAACGACAATATAGTCACATTAGTCATATTTCAGTATGTGAACACTCACTTCATTTTGTTTTCCCAGTCATACTAATTTGAGGTGAACATGTGGGGTGAGTAAATAATGACTGATTTGTATTTTCTCTTAATGTTCAGCTACACAACCATTCAAAAATTTGGGGTTTGTAAGATTTTTAATGTTTTTGAAAGAAGCTCACTAAGCCTGCATTTATTTCATCAAAAATACTGTAAAAACAAGAATATTTAGACATTTTTATATTGTAGTCCAGTCACATGATCATCCAAAAATCATTTTTTATAAGAAGATTTACTGCTCAAGAAACATTTTGAAAACAGTTGTGCTGATATATATTTTTTGGGATTCTTTGAAGAATAGAAAATGCATAATAACAGCATTTATTTATTAACAATAAAAGAGCCTTTTGTCACTTTTAGTCATTTTAATGCATCCTTGCTGAATAAAATCCCTTTAAAAAATTATACCGACCCAAACCTTTGAACGATAGTGTATTCTTAAACAAGTATAGATCCATCACACAGTCAACATACTGTACTGTATTTAATGTCCTGCAAAACCCACAATGCTTTACATTCAATATTTAAGGGACACTTTGGTCTACAGGCTGAAGTATAAATCATCAAGTGCTTCCTACAGATCTTCAGACATGCCCCCCCTCTTCACCTGCAGGCTGCCGGCCCAGCCACGGGGGCAGGTGTTATAGCTGCGCACTCCAGGAGAGCGCAGGCCCGAATCCTCAGACTCCACTGAGGCATCAGAGTCGGTCAGCGAGCGGGTGTTGTACAAGCGCACCGGAGAGTGGATCATACGGGTGGGAGAGGGACTGGTAAGGGTGGGTGACTGAGCCCCCAGCATCCGTGGCTGAAATGGACTGACAGGCTTGTGTTCGTAATTCACGATCCCGCCGCTCACCGGGGACAAGGGCAGACTGTTGCCACCCAGCGCTCCGGGAGACAGACTGTTTTTCCGCTTGGCGGCATTGATGATGTTTTTGGCCAAAATTCGGTGGTTGGCTTTAGAGTTGTGGCTAACGGCCGGAGACTGGCACCTGGTTTCCCAGGGTGGAGACACAGGAGAGGAGGTGGTCGGCTTGAAGATGGTACCTGGAGATGCTGTGGTGGCAATGGGCTTGTGGATAGGGCTTGGGGAAGGGTATGTTGTGATGGACTTATGGATGTGTTGGGGTGTGGGGGAGATTGGTTTGAGCTTGTTGATTGGGCTGGATGATGTAGAGGTCACTTGAGGGCAGCTGGGGGACCAGACGGTGCTGGAAAGCACCTCAGGGCTGGTGAAGCGTCTAGTGAGGTTGGGCATCCTGTTGGTTGGGGTGGTGGAGCCAGGGCTATTGATTGGTGCCGGGGTCTCCTCCTTAATCTGATAAGACAAAAGATAAGTAAAGATTACTTTTAGAGGTGAAACATCACTTTAATGTTGTATCACTAAATACACTCACAAACACACACGCTGAATAATAGCAGGGCTCATCAGTAAGGATTTTTCTGTTTGCCATAGTTCAAAATTTATGTTATATATTCTTGTTAATTTGTAAAATTATGGTTTAATTTAATACAAACAATATAAATATAATAAATTGTTATATTGTTTAAAATTTTGAACATTTTGAACCAAAACTAATTTAAGATAATATTTTTTTAATCATTTTATCATTTTGAAATGTTTTAACATTAACATTACAAAAAAATTTTAAATAATTAATTACTGGATATTTTTGTCTAAAACTATTGTATTGGAACTGGTTTACAGCAGAATTTGAATTTGTCCCATATTTAAAGTTTGCATCAATTCTATCAGTTTATTATTGTGAAGCTGCATTGAAACGATGTGTATTATATAAAGCTATAAATAAATAAAGCTGTCTTTTTCACATATCTTAATTGAAATGATTACATTTCAATTGTTTACAAACATCTGATAAGTCAATATATAATAACTAGACATTATGAATTTCACTGAGCAGATAATGCGGGACTAAGTTTATTTAGCTGACAAGGTTAAAAGCTAATGAGAATAATTTGCTACTAAACAGGGCATTCAATTTGTGAGGCATACATATAAATATATGCATATACAATCAAATATATGGCGTTGATCCAATAGTGCATGTGACAAAAACTAGACAAAAACTAGCACACTTTCCTTATTGTTGAGCCCTGCATGAGATGTCATGATCCCGTTTTTGGACAAGGTTTGCTTTAAATGCAGATGCGGGAACAAAGATATCATCACACTCAAGCAGAACAATCCTGGATCCAAATAATCAGTAACCATTCAAAAGCTTCTGTGCACAGATTAGCCCTTAAACAAGCAGTTGAAACCTCCTGCAGCACTGCAAGCAACTTCAGACAGGTTATCGATATTAGGCCTTCTCATGCACCCTGTGATTACATCAAGCTGTTTATTCTTGTCTAACGTCTGAGTAGCTTCCCAGCACACCACGATGCCATGCCATCTTCAGATCGCTTGCATACACGCTGCCAAGACCACTAACCTTTACTGAGATGTGCTTTTGCACTGCTGAGGCTGCTGGGTATGTTTTCAGCTCCAGCAAATGTGTTTTTTCAAGCATGAGGGAGGCCAGAGGTCAGGCCGTTAGCCTAAAGCTCAAGCCCACAGGGGCTAGTTTCGGCTCAGATGTGCATTTTCAGGGGGCAGGCCAGGAATGTGTGAGGCACATACATATTCAGTCAGCGTTAAAAAAGTTTCTAATTTCATTTTGGGTCAGAGCACCACACGGCGAGTGGCTCTGATACGCATATCTTTATTTTGTTGGTGCAAGTGTATAGATAAAAATGACTGTGGGAAATCTGCCCTGGGATTCTCATCGCGGGATAGATACTACCGAAAACTGATTAGATATGCTGAAAAAAAGAAGAAGAAATCCACACAGAAAATTCAACAGAAGAAGATACAGTAATATAGTATGAAAACAAGAGACAGAAAAGAAACAGAGTGTTTCATTGTTTTTAATGAAACAGAGTAGACAAAATAGTTTGAAAGAGAAGAAACTAGAATGAAGCAATTTGTTTGAAAATAACCAGCATAAAAACAGGTACTACATACTACAATAGTGATCAAATTAAATGAAACTCAATTACGGCCTGCAGTGGAACATACAGTTTATGCACTCTACGTTAAGTACATACTGTTGCGCAGCATGCAAGCTGTAAACTACAACTATAAATCAAAGAGAAGCACACAGAACTAATTAAGAAAAAGAACAGTACGGGTGCCGTAGCATGAAGAGGGTGTCATATCACCCTACTCATATTAAATAATATTTCGTACATCATAAAAGGCAAGACACCATCTGCTAAACTGCTTATGAGTTTGTACCAACTCCAACCTGAAAAGTTGGAGGCAAGCATTGGAAAATGACACACTGGTTTTGTACCTAAAATATATCTGGCATGCGCACAAAACTGAATAAACTGTAGTCCTGAAACACAACGCTGCACAAAATTAAACTGTTTTGATTAAAAAAATATGCAGGGTTCAATTTATGGCCCTCTGGTGGCCGGTTTATGAATTACAATTAAAGTCAGTTCAACAGGTAGGACCTGACATTTATTGCCTCCACATGCAAAAATAAACAAGCAGCAACAAAAACAAATCTGACCAAGATTGCTAGATTTCAAGTTTCTTGTACCTTACTGTTTTCGTGTTACGTCTAAGCGGACATTGAGTTCAATATATGTCCTTTTTACTTTTCTTTCGAATATAATTTGGTCTGAAGAATACATAAACAAAGAACAGTAGAAATGTTTAAAAAAGGGAAAGGTTTAAAAGAAGGAAGAGGGTTTCCACACCTGTGGGCTGATGCCAGCTTTTCTGGTGGAGAACGTGGGACGTGGTGCTTGGACGCCAGAGCGAGGTGAAGCCACACGTTCTGGAGCTAAAGATGATGCTGGGGAACTGATGCTGCCTGCTGTGATGGGTGTCATAGGAGGCGAAAAACAATGGGCTGATTGATAGGTGGCAGATGGGCTGTACGGCGATGGCAATGGGCTTGTTGGAAGGGATGATTGTCTGGAGTAGGTATGAGCTGTCACGACAGGTTTAGTAGCTGTGGCGGTTCTGGGAAGAGTGCTGTAGGGATCTTTTGTTGGGTTAAAGATGAAGAGGGATGAGCTGAGCTGGTATGGCTGATGTTTGGACAGCTCCATCTCAATTTTAGTGCAGCCGTTCTCCAAGGGTATCTCTGGAGGTGGAGCTGGAGCAGGCACTGGCGCTTTGGCAGGGACAGTCTTTTTTTGAATGGTCTGCTGAGTTTGAAGTGTTTTTGAAATTTGTGCACTTATATTGGAGGAGTTCACTATGGCCTTCACTCGACCAGGCATGTTGGATGGATATACCCACGAAGGGGGCAAAGACATTGTAGGAGAGGGTGATCTCGGGTCCTTGCTGTCATGGACATACCTTTCCATCCTTGATTGGCGTTTGGCAAACAGTTCAGCTCCTTTTCCTGAAACGTTGGTCAGGGCCTGCTTAGGCTTGTGCTCTACCCTGGCACGTGTTCTGGAGCTTTTCAAACTTGAGGCCCACTCTGGCACCAGAGCTTCCTCGTGAACGTCTTCTTGCTTGGCCAGGAAGTTTGAGGCTTCGGCTCCGAGAGCCAGCAGCTCCTCCTCCTGCCCTGCGTCTGGCTGGGGTTTTTTCTTCTTTTCATCTGCACACTGCACCAAGGAAAGAAGTTCAGGATTGGGAGCCACTTTTGGCTTCTCCTGAAACGTGAACATCGACTTGCGTGTTGATCGGCGAGCTCGACCCTCGTCAAGGATCCCCGTTTTGATGGGAGTTACAGATCTCTTCTCACTCAAGAGGTCAGGGACAAATGTAGTCCTAGGGGCATATGGGCGGACATAGAAAGTAGGAGGCTGAGGTGAGGGAGCATGGCCTGTGTTTGATGGAGGAGGGCTGGAGTAGCTGGGGAGAGGAGGAGTTGGATATGAAGGTGGAGGTGGTGGTGGAGAGAAAACAGGTCTTGGGTGCATTCGGTAAGTTGAAGGTTCAAAGTGTGCTGTAGAGTCATGGGCTGCCGGGATGTCCATGACTGGACTTGTAGCTTCAGAGGATCCTACCGTTGTTGGGGAGAAAAATGGGCGAGCTGTTCTGTTTATGATTGTAGGTTGTTTAGCCACCGTCTTATCTGCTTTTCCATTGCATTGTGCACTGTATCCATTCAGGATTTCTTTATTGTGTGCTCCATTTGCTTCATCTTCACCAGGGTTACTGTCACTTCTAAGAGTAAACTCATCCTTCACATGCTCTGTGAGGTCTTCTGAAAGCTCCTCATCCTTCTCGTTGACTGGGAGAAAGTGTCTATCTTGACTGCTTTCTTCTGCTACATCCTCCCGTGTGACCTCACTAGCATCTTCCATATCACTCCCAGTGCTGTAGATTCTGTCGGCTGCCCACGTGAGACCTGTCTTGAGGTTCCTGTGATTCAACTCTCTGTCCTGGTCCTCAGTCGAGAGCCGTTTGTCCCATGTCCGTGGACTTTCAACAGATGAATCAATTACATTCTTAGATAGCTCCACTCCCCCTCCTCCGACGCTTACGAGTGTGAAAGCGTTCACTCTCTGTCTGCGCCGGTTGAAAAGTTGGACACCTCTAGAGTTGGAATTGGCCTGGAGCTGAGCAGCAATGATCTGACTCTTGGTCCGTGCCTCCTTCAGTTCCTTCTCCGACAAACTGGCACTTCTGCTAAGGTCTGTAATAGTAGAAAAACATAGAAATCAAGTCAACAGAAAAATTTTATTATATAACACTTTCACGGCTATGCGATTTGCAGTGCTTTTTATGAAGGGTGTTGCATATAATATCACAGGCTATTTATAGAGGTTAATTAAACAGGTTTTGGCAAATATTAGCCTGCATTATATCTTATTTCATGATCTCACCATTGCTGTCACGACAGTTGTCAATTTAGTTGCTATTTTTCAGCTATAGTAGCAATGTGTTCAAATGGGAGTATAATTATTTTAAAACTCAAGAATATTATATGTCTTCCATGTAATTCTTGCTTCCATGACTCACCCACTTAAAAAGATGAATCATATTAGTTTGTCGTCTTTTTTTGCGGACAGAGTTATAAAAGAAATGCTGACACATTAACTTCAAGGATTTGTGGTCAAAATTATTCTTTTCACAGTTTGCTGTGATTCACGGTGCCTGCAGGCAATCTTTTGTAGACCGTATAATGCTTTCACACATTTATAGTTCTAAGAACCTCCTGTAAATAAATCCTAATGCTGATATTTGCAGTTCTACTCATAGTTTGGCAAAGATAGATGTTAAAACAGTCATCTATTTGTTGAAAATGGCAAAGGTTTATTGACTGGGCTAAAAAGCCCCATTCCGAGCTGCAGAAAGTATTTCCTTCACCATGGGCTCTAGTCCCTCCCTTAGCATTCCTCAACTGCCGAGAAAATTCCCTGCTTGAGACTGCAGCATGCCTTGAGAAATTTCTCTGAGGCACAAGAGCCATCAGTCTATATGCTGACATCCTAACAGGTTCATGCCTCTCCATCATCAATTTACAAGACAAAGTCTACATTTAAATGCTTGAACTTTAACCTATAGTGATATACTGTGGCGTCAAAGTTTCGTAAAATAAAACAAGTGTGCTTGAAGATCCTGCCTGCAATCGAATGTGTGCCTCAGGAAAGGAACATAACTTTTAAAACGCAAACCCTCAACTTCTTATACAAGAACATTACATCCTGAGGAACAGACTGTTAACAATTACATCACTAGCTGTACGGCTTGACTCAATATAAGCGTGGTTAACCTGTGCAACATAAACACAATCTGTTTCCCTAATAGACCTTCGAATGATTAACCACTTTAAGTTTCCCTGAGGTGGGTCTTAGCTTTTATCCTCAACCCCAGACTTGGCAGCAAACCTGAAAACAATTCTGTGAGTGTTTTTTTCTCTATCCAAGCAGGTAGGTCTTTGTCTTGCCAGAGCCACAATGGGAGTTAAAAAGTTAGTAAAAAAAAAAGCAAGAGTTCTAAGTCTGTCCCATTTGTTTTATGTGCCAGACTCAAAGAAGCTTTTATCTCACATGGCCTAAAATTGTAATAGAGCATGAATAATGAGCATCTGCCCCTTCATTCCACCAACAACAAAAACTTTTTATTTAGTTAGGCCATGCAACACAACCTGTAGCACTGGGATTATAGGCTCTAAATTTTCATTCTTGACAGATATTCAGCTTTAAAGTGTGAAAAAAATTAATAAATAAATAAAATTGTGAAATTACTTATAAATATCCCTGTTATATCAGAGCCATACCAAAATAGTTAATTTAATACAGTTTACTGACTTCACTCCCTGCTGCTTTCTACTTTTTAATAAATAAATACACTATAAAATGTGGTAACGTGCAAAAAATGACCCAGGTTGGTAAATAATAACCATTTTATTACATTAAGCACATTTTAGGTTATTATATATAGGCCTATATACATATATAGCCTATATATATATATACATTTTACAATCAAAAATATCTGTAAAAACGCTATGTCTGAGATTCACAAAGAGAAATTGGCACTTTAACTTCAAAACAATGCTGTTCATTCAAAAACTTGCTGCCCACAACCCAAAGGGGCAACCAGCGGTCTTTTAAAACAGCATGCATTCACTGCCAAATATTGCTCTCTTCTCGCCTTAAATAAGATTCATCACATCATATAATTTAAACAAGCTATGTCATCAAACCTCAGAACTTAAACAAGACTTCAGCACTAGCCTTTCGGAGATCTAAGCGTTTTATTGCGCAAATGCCGTTTTTTAAAAGTTCCAGAAGCATCGGGTCAAACTAAACTTCTCTTACCTTAATTAACTCTGAATACGGTCTCCTTTGCTGCTGCTTCGCGAGCTTTTCTAATTTAACTTCATGTGTTTCCTCCACTCCCCCTTTAGCAGCGAGAGCCTGGATCGGATTTCGTGTCGTTGCGAATGATGATCTCTTGCGCGCTCCAAATGCGCATCGAGCATGAGGCGGGCAGGCTGGGGCACTGGACAAGGTTTGCGCTTCCCTTTTGCTTTTTTTAAAGGATGGCTGTACTGTGTGACGTTCCTGGCAGACTTTGTTTCCTCTGCTTTTTGGGTTTGGTACACTCCAAATTCAACAGCGAAGAGTCGGGATACAGAATAGATCTTGGAAGTCACGCGGGGAGGTTGTCACAAGGGCTGTAGTCAGAACTATGAGGTTTTGAGCCAAAAGGCCAATTAGACAAATGTTTCTTTAGCAGTGGTTTTGCAGCAACTCTCTAAAGTATCTATATTACATTATATATCACCCACATGTTGTTCTAAACCCTTATGACCTTAAAACCCATTTCTTTTTAGATTAGGAGCAGAGTGACAGCCTCGGTCACCATTCACTTTCATTTAATGGGAAAAATGTGCACTGAAAGAGATTGGTGACTGAGGCTGTCAGTTCTTGGCTTTCTGCCAAACATCTACATTTGTAGAAGAAAGCATAGGTTTTCGACTACATGTGGGTGAGCAAATAATGCTATTTTCTTTTTCTGTGATCTTTTTCCTATCCCTTTAAGCAACCATTGTTACCAGAGATAATAAATGTAGGAATGATTCATGACTGCTACAGCCTTGGATGAACTTAAATTATCACGTACAGAATCTGTAAGTTTGCACATTCTGTTCCATGCCAAATAAAGTGGCCACATTTCATCAGTGTCATGTATAGAATCAATGTGTCAGCTCTTTTAGAGGATTGGATGTCAAGGGAGAGAGCCGTCCGGCAAACACACTCGCATGAGTGGATGGACACCTGAGCCTCAAGGGTGGAGTTCAGTTTAGACCGCAGAGGTTTGCTTGCTTAGCTTATCCATCATACCTGAATCATAAGCTTATGCTTAACTTATCATTAACAGAAGGAAAATACAGGAACTTCCTCAAACCTAAGAATTAATGGAAAGATATTCATGTTCCCATTCATTGGCACTGAGCTGCGTGTGATTTGTGGGCTCTCAGTTCAGACAGATGAGGGAAACTCCCTCACAGCTTGAGGATTTGGGGACCTGGCAGACATAGGGTTGTATATCAAAGGTCAGATTCCCCTGTCGGATGTTATGGTTCGCTGGGAGGATGGGATAAAATGACAGTTTTCCTCTGGGAAATGTGTTTGAGTATGTGAAGAGTGATGAGATCAGAAAGGTTAAAGAACTTTAAATCCATGAATTTCTAATTACACATCGCTGTTCACAAAACCTGTTCTTGGAGACTCTGCTATCTTACCCTAAAGTAGGACAACGTTCACAGAACAGCATCTACAGATCAGTTCTAATGCTGGGAAATGCCTTGTAATTGACCTACTATATTATTATGAAATATACAGCTGTGGCCATGGTTCATGTACATTTGCAGTTGCTGCAAAAAAATATGGTGATAGAAAAGTAAACAGTTTTAAATTAGTTTACAGACAAACTGCATAAGGTTTTTATTTCAGGTAAGTCTATTTTTCTTCACTGTATAGGCTGGTTAATACTTTATCTTTGTGTTGTACAAGTTTAATAACAAAAAATGTAGAATAAAATGAATAAGAGGGATCATACAAGAGATATGTAAACATAATGTCTCTAAATCATAAATAAGTTATTAACATGGAAATAAATGTATTTATCATATACAGTCGTAATAAGAAAAAGTTGATAAATTACAATTAAAATCAGTTTCAGAATTTGTTTTACTAACTAAGCACTCACACGTTTAGTGCTTTAATGACAGCAGCACTAAAAATGGATGAACTGCACACAAGTTTGTGTAAAACCTGACAATCATGATCTCCAGGATGATTTGAGAAGATCCAAAAAGAGTTCCAAATTCAAAAAACGCACATTTAAATTAATTACCTAAAACAGTGTAGAACTACAATTCAAAAACAGTTAAAATTAAAATATTCTGAAGGAGAAAAAAACTGCTCTCAGACTTTTGGATCACACGGTATGTTTTTCCAATTTCATGCTATCAGCATCTGGAGATGCAAGAAAGAGAAGCATAACATTCTGCATCTCATCAAACCATGATGCTGTGTGGCGACATCAATCCCATACAAGGAGAGAGAGAACCAAAGAAAAAGAGAGAGAAAATGCTGACATTTACTTCAGCGTCTCTTCCTAGGAACGGTATGAAACCAATATAAAGTGACTAAATTAGCTGTTCCATCTCAGTCTTTCCACATCCTCCCCTCTCGCCATTTTACACACTCCAAAGCTGTAACAACATCACAGAAACCTCTTGAATTCTGCAAAAACAGTTTCGAACCGCCTGAAATGAATGTGAATTCTCATCAGCAGGGTTGTAAAACCCCTCTGTCACACAATCACTGGTGTGAACTGGAGCCTACTGCACTTGCAGAGGGTGCCTGGTCATCTGCAAACCTTATTATGCATTCTTTCCAGATAGCATTACCCACAGCTTGAGCATTATGGTCAGTGGGTATGAACTGAAGAGCTATTACTGTACTGCTCATCTGTGTCTGTGAGGAAACAAATGTGTCACTGAGGGTTTAGTAAGAACTGATGTCTAAACATTTAAGGGATAGCTGCATGTTACGCCAGACTATCTATCTGATGGGGTTTAGACCTCTGTATGGCCTGTAAAAGCATTCAGCTTAAAAACCATCTCACAAATCAATTGAACATTTTTACATGACTCTACTGAATACTTAACTCTGATTGGTTAATCTTAAACATTCTGCAGATTTTAAACGTTGTATAATGACACTAACCTTATCATCTCTTTTTTATTCAATAGATGTCCTCAAACTTTTTTGTCAGTTAAATATATTAAATATGTACTTTACATCCTACTGAGATTTTAAGCAAAAATCTTAACAATTTAACAACACTTGTGCATGCTCACGGTTCTTTGATATTGGATTATGGCCACATGACATCCGAGTAAACTAATTTCTTAGCAAGTTTTATAAAATGAAAAAAAAAATTAATAAAAAATAAAATGTTTTATTTTAATTGCTTTAGTATTGCACATTTGAACTGACTCACTTATCACTTATTTAAATGATAAACTCTGTGGAATACTCGATTCTGATTGGTTAATCGCAAAATTATGCAGTCGGGGTTTTAATTATTAGCTTTTCATCAACTCACAACCTCAGTATTTGCAACCCTGACTTAATAAAAATAATAATAAACTCAGTGTCATTTATTTAGTATGCAGTCAAGTCAGGGTACATTATACACCCAAGGGATAAAGTTTAATATATAATGTTCTTCATGATTCAGTGCTAAAAACGAAAAATAGAAGAAAATATTTACTTGTTTTCCGCTCCATCTGGCAAGATGTCAAGCCTGGCTTCACTATGACCCCGCAGTGGTCTTCTTTCTCCATAATGTTAGTACTGTGCCTCTCCAGGGACGTGTTTGCACCAGTCTTGTTGAGGGTGGAGGATGTTGTAATGGTAGGCCCATCCCAGCTGTCCCCTCTTCTAGCAGGCTTATGTTTACACTCCATCCCAGCTCAATTCACTTCGTCCTTGCCTAAGAGACTTTCTTCTTTCGCTGAGCCTCCTTTTAGCCGGCACGCTTGACTGGGTGTGATAAAAAAAAACTTTTTTTCTTTTTAGCTGGGGTGTACGTTTGGCTTGTTAGAGTTGGTTTCGGTATCCCTGGATTGTTGTATGCTTCCCGACTGGTGAAGAAACAAGGATCAAAAGCAGGATCAAAGTCAAAGTAAAGCTCTACATTTTGCTGGACGTTTTCTTCACGGTAATCCTTCGGAGTAGACGCGCTACCGCCCAGAGATGAGCTGAGAAATGTACTTTTGCTTTCAATCCACACAATATTATTCAAACTCTAACAAGACCTCCCTGGAGGTACTTCTCCCTGCACCCTGGATCAGTTCCCATGGAAAAGTGCCAAGAAAATTTCACAAGTGGGATATGCTCTTTTGCAAATGCGGTAACGACTATCCTCTGTTCTATTTGCGTCTGTTTTCGATCTTACATCCACATATTTGTCTTTCTTTTTGAGTTACCAAAACACGTCCCTCGAGTTTATCGCAATCTCCCCGAGACAGACTGTTTCTTTAAAGGCACGCGTAGCCCTTGCTCTCAAAACGTTTCAACAATGTCAAGATGAAGGGGAGTGCTTGGTGCTTTCCTGTCGTTTCATTAGCACATGAAAAAACACATTCAACCGAAAGGTCGTCAAAACGTTCTGAGTGCAGCTATTGTAGCTGCTAAACTTTCAAGCGGAGATTTATTGTGCTCAGTCTGTATGTTTGGATTTTAAACAGATGTAGTTTTCATTCTTTATCCCTGTATTACTGATCAAATCTCTCTGGGTGGCTTAAGTCAAGTGATATGATCTCTAACCCACCATCAAGAGCAGACATATAGTTTATTTGCTTGTTTCAGATCTGGTCCAGAGAGGCTCCTCAGGCAAGTATATGGTATATCCAGACAGGGTTTTAACCTCTGGTTGTGTAGTTGAAATGAAAGGCCACTGGATGAACTTCAACTGCTGCCAGGGTACAGAGTCAGTGATTTTCCTCTCAGCCGCTACTTCCTGAAACATACAAGATGCAAACTCTAAGATCACGTGAAGAATATTCGACAGAACATTAACTTTATTTTAAATCTGAGCTAGATGAGGTGAGAAACCTCATGAAGGAAATATTCCACTTTTTTACTATGAAGTATGAAGGAGGGGTCTTTCCTCTGGCACAGTGCACTTGATATCATTTGTGAAAATGACACCCCACCCATTGTCGAATCAGTGGGAGGAATGAACTGCATTTCCTACATGCGGAGTTAAAACAATGCATATCTCATTTTCCTCTGGACTAATATCAAGGAGACAGGAAAATGAAAGCAATAGGTGTCACCCAATTAAGCATTTTTATTTTATAAAAAGGACTGTAAAGGAAGGAAGGTCAAATTTTTGGAAACTGCAACATGTGAAATCGGTTCACAAAGACTCATAAAAATTATAAATGTATACTTTTTCTGAGGATTTTATATTAAATCATTTATTGTAGCACTCTAGCACACCATTTATTACTTTTCACTATGTTTAAATCAATTTTTGCAGTTTTTCCCTTAAAACACTTCCTAAAATCCACATATTCCACTTGGACCACCTAAAAACCCATAAAACCCTATAAATGAATTGTGCTCATAAGAATCACAACTAAAAGCTTGAACTAAAATATTTTGGCGGACTATTTAAAAAGTCATGAATTTTAAAGATGAAGGTGAAGTCACTACATAAATCATAAATATATGTCGGAATTTTCTGTATTAGGAAAGGCTTTGACTGTTTCGGTTGCATGTTGCAACAGGACAGTGTGTTAATTGGCAATTGTACAAATAGCACAGTCTAGTCTCAATAGCACTGAATCACCCTGTCAGCTGAGTGTCGTCTCTCTCACATCCTGTAGGCTACAGCAAAGCCGCGGGTCACATGAGGTAATAGACCCCATTAGTCTTCATCACCCCCTTTCAAACACTGTTTTAACTAATAACACCTATGACAAATGAGTGGTCTGTTGCACTCTTTCAGTGATTAACTCGACCCCTGTGCGTTTATGTTTGGGAGTTTACATCCCACCCACTTCAACAGTTAACTCAAAGTGGCCACAAAAACGACACCCACTGTTCATGCCCTCCATGCCATCCTCCACAAATAAAGACAATCAACTCAACAAAACAAACACTCTCGCCTACAATAGCCTCTCACAAGATCTCTGCCTTTCACGGCTTTGGACGAAACCTAAAAAGTTGCTTTGTTTTGTAATGCTTTTGAATAATGTGACCTCTTATGATGCACTGACGAATATTTTGTTTTTACACTGGCAGATAAATATAAAATATTTACATATTAAATGTTTAAATGTTTCATACTATCCATATATATATGATATATAATATTTAATATATAATATTTAATATTGGCTTATTTAAAGCATATTATATGTTTAAATTATATTAATATTTCACAATATTACTGTTGTAACTATATTTTTTTATCTAAATAATGAAATGTATTTTGGTAAGAAAAAGACTTCTTTTAAAAATATGGAGCATTAAATTTTTTAAGTTCTGTTAGCTTTTGTTCCTCATACTTTCGTGAAAGTGGCCTAATGTAAAGAATTTTCCATTCATTTCCCTACATCGTCTTGAAGGCTGAAAGCTGGTCAAAAGAAGGTGGAAAGCTGATGCATCACAGAGCATTTGAAGTACAGTGCATAAATACAAAAATCAGTATAATGATAAATCTTTAAGCCTATTAAAGTGTCAAAGTATGCTTATCTTATCTGATTTCACTTTCCAGGTATTTACATTGCAACATTAACATACCAGCCTACCTGCACGGCTCTCTCACATATCTCTAACGATTTGCCATCATTCCAATCCAATGAGGGCATACTTGGCTCATACACCAATTAACGAGACCGTACTGAGCTCTACCAATCACATTCCATACGCTATCAGTCCCGAGGCAACCGGATGCAGGTACTGGGAGATAGAATTCGTGTGTGTTTTGGACTGTATCCGTTACAGTGCATAATATAAGCAGTAATAGTGTATGTAACAGTGTCTGACACAGCGTTTTGATAGACCTCCGGGGTCTGACAGGTCTCTGTAATCTCCCAGATCCATTACAGCCCTCCAGGGCCAGATCCTTCAACCGTACGCCACGGCACAATGCAGAGACCTGCTCTTCAACTCGACTCCTTTCGCACAAAGGCCTATTGAAGCACCTGTAAGTGGCCTGAAAAATAATTTGGGGGTTGCACTCTACATTTGGCATTCTTTGAGTGTAATTCTCAGCAGATAGCCAGCATGCCTTGACTTGCACATTTGATGACAGACAGCAAAAACACCATTAGTTATAAACCTCAATGAGGCTCAAAGACAAGGTGCTTGCTTTATAAAGGTATATTGGGCACAAACAACGTGTCATTGAAATTATAGGTGTGCAAGGGTTGTGCATTCAGTAGCAAACTCAATCATGACACATCTGTCTTCACAAAACCTGGTACTTTGGGATAAAGTGTAAACACTGTTACTGTTTTAATTTCTTTTTAAATGGCTCATTAAAGAGCCATAAGCACACAAGATAATGTTCCTTTTTTAACTCTGACAAAGCAATAAATACAACACTAAACGTATGTAGCAGATCCAAATAGCAGATAAAACTCTAGTGCCATTAAAAAGCTGCGACTTAATAAGTCCTGCAAATGGTGCCACTCTATAAATGTTCAGATCAGATAAAGGTCAGTGACAGATGCTCAGCGTGGCGTTTCTGCTAAGCAGAACCCCTGCCTAATGTATAAGTCATTACTGTCGCTAAGAAACTCCAGCACCGGATATTCATTCTAATGTTACAGCACACTGCTCAAATTTATCATCCTAAGAACCACACACAGCCAGGACAAAGGACAGCAAAACAGGGAACATGTGAAGCCCATTGCCAGTGAGATTATTCCTCCTCCGGGAGAATGAAGTTAACATCCTCAATTATTCAACCCAAATATTTAGAAAGATCGACTTCAGAAACATTCCTCTCAGTTGCAGCTGGCTACCTCACACAGTAGGTCCTTCAAGGCTGCAGTTTGCGATTCTACAGGTGATAAAGCTGTTTGTTGATAACCCAACGCCAAGAGAAACTCAATGAAAGTCTGGAGCTGATGGTAGACTCACCTGTACTCCCAAGTGTTTCGGTGTGTATGTGATGGCTAGTTTGTACAGCCCCTTTTCAGGTCCTCCTTGGGTTCACCTCCCCCTCTGTCTCACATGGAGTTACGCTCTCATTCTCGCTCTCTCTTTCTCTCTCGCAGACCGAAAGAAGGGAAAAGGGGGTGTGGACGAGCAGGAATTGGAACACAGAGAGTTCTTTGTCTGCCTTCTTCATATGGTTTCCTTCAAGCATGCATACTGAACACATTATACTATTATATATTTTCATATTTAAAGTAGGGGTGTTTGAGAACTGGCATGCACTTTGCTCTTTGTCCCGCTCAAATTTTTACACCGGACAGGGGAATAGAATGCACGCAGCACTGAAGCTGCCCGTATGCGCTTGTTTCTGATGTCTAGGAGTTATAAAAAGTAACCAGTGTCGAGTGTTTTCTCTTGAGAAGAATAAAGCGTAACACAAAATGGCCTTGCAGATTGGTTTCTCAGACGTGGAGAGAGCCCCCGCAATGATTCTTGAGCTGCGTGTTGAAGCAAAGTAAGACACTTAAAGTCTCAATGGGATGGGATCTAAAGCCCACTGATCTCCCGACAGAGATGTCGGTCTGAGAACAGACTTGCGAGATGGAAAACAAGGTATCTGTGGCATGACATATACTATGGTTAAATTACAGACTTCGGAGTATGTTTAAAAGTTATTTTAGGGGAAATTATCTTTATGTCAGTGTTGTACTCAACTGTGTAAACTAAGCTCTGATCTATATCATCTCTAAGTGCTTTCTCACAGTTAAAAAACACTCAGAGCAAAACGTTCTTGACTGAAACATTCAGATTCTTTGTGAACCCATCAAATATTTGCTTCTGTTTTGAAATGTCATACCTGGGTGATATTTCAGACCACTGCCTCTGTCGTATCTAGAAAAGGCATTCATAAGCAAAAACTGTCAGATCCATGACTTCACTTGTTAACATACAATTATATAATAATATATCATATAATTGAAAGTTATATCATAATAATTAATAAATGAATGAAATGAAAACAGACATGGATGATGCAAAGCATACATACATTTTCACAATAATGAAACAGACCACACACATTAATATGGACAAATTAAAAAAATATAATGACTATAATTAATTTTTTATACATACACACACATACACACATGTCAAACTATTAATCACAATTAATCGCATACTAAATATATTTTTTTAACATAATAATTGGTGTGTAATGTGTATTTTTATTAGGTAGGTATACATAAATGAAAACACATGCATGTATTTAGCTAAACAAATATGTTGTTTATATATTAAATATATTTATACATAATATAAAATATAATAATATTACAATAGTATAATAATATTAATGTATACACGTCAATAATTTCAAGATATATACTGTATGTGTGTGTAATTATATATACATACATAATAAATATGCAAAGTACACTTAAATTTACTATGTAAACAAAAACTTTATATATTGAGTGCGATTATTTGATTAAATTAAATTCTATTCAAAATTGCTTTATTGGCATGACTCCAAAGATACAATATTTTTATATAATTAAGATTAATTAATTAATATAATTCAAATTTAAAGATTATTAATTTGACAGCACTAATATATATATATATGTTTTTTTTTTTTGCATTATACATATATTTCAAATATAGAATTACTGTTATTTCTGTGATTTTTATACACACACATAAATATATATAATGCAAACTAATGTAAAATCAATAGTGGAAAAATAAAAAAATATAATGACTGTCATTTTTTATACAATTAGCTCTAAGGCTAATCTGCAGTTGAGAAATCTTTGATTTGACTAGTTGATGCTTTGATGTGAACCTTTAAGCTACACTGTATATAGGGGGAATACTAATAATTTAGTCAGTGTGCTACCTTAGTGCTAAAACTAATTTAACTACTTAAATTCTTGCAAATGTGAAGTTCAATATCTCTAACATCACAGTACGTTAAAATAGTTTACCAGTGATTCTCAAAATATGCATCTGTTTATGCAAAGACACAAAGTGTAAAACAGGCCAATTATGTTCTTTTCTCTTTCTTTGACTCCTTCATTCTATCCCTCCCGCCTCTGCAAACATATTTGTTTTTTCCCCCGACGCCCTCTTTACAGCTGGTCAGCCTGTCATTGCGTTCCTTCT
>JAUMHR010000064.1:8491591-8510710 GCA_032361145.1 Enteromius fasciolatus
GGTGTCCCAGCTGTCAGTTTATTCAAATATTGACAATATATTGCTACAACCCTCCAAGCCTCATAAGGATTGCTCAAAGATGACTCACACTGGTTGGACACTTCTTACAAACATCATGGTCCAGTTCCTCCCATAGTAGCTCAACTTTGACGTGTATATATTGCCATTATTATGTAATCAAAAGTTTTAAATTATTATTGTTGATCTTCAATGATAATGTCAAGTTACTTTAAAGTACAGTATTTGCATAAAAAAAAAAAAAGGATTTATGCTGATTTCATCCAAAACAAACACCTTGCCAGGGTTGTTTCCAAACTTTTGGAGGGCAGTATATATATGTATATATGCAATGCGCAAAGTCATATAACAGGTTACCTCATCAGGAAATGCTTCCCAGTATGCAGTAATAATCAGACTCTTGCTGGTTCTAGGGAGTGACAACTGAAGCCCATCCAGACCATTAAAAAATAAAAATTTCAGTAATCTATATATTATTTTTATATCAAAAAATATTAAAATATGTGAAAAATCTTTTTTAAATTACACTACTCTCATTTGAATTTGAAAGTAGTTTTTGCGTCCCAAAAAGCAAAAGTATTAATTAGAGAAATATTCCAGAAACCAGGGCCTTTTACAGCCTTTGTTCTTTCACAAGGCCTTTTCCCACTATATCTTCATCAGAATGACTGTTAATTTATGCCAGAGAGCGACCAGAGCCGCAGACCCTGCAGGGCCCACTGAGCTGTGGTCTAGAGCAAAGCGCGTACCAGACGGCCTGCCCCAACGCGGTGAAGGGTGTGGGTGTGCGATTGAGCAATGACGTGAGAAATCACAAAGTCAAAATCTCTAAGAGCAAGCGACTGGGCGTCTTCATGTGGCCAGATTTCCGTTATTCCCATCCAAAACCTCAACCCAACTCAATGCCTCTGCACTCCACTCCCCATCCTAGCTTAACAAGCACTGCAACGTCTTTGTTTTATGGAGCATTTCTTGGCCTCAGGAGGTGTTTTAAAGAGTTCCTAAAACAAACGCTTTCACTGCTTAATGCGTATTTATATCATTTGTCAAGAGGGAAGTAAATCCCTCTTTAGTCTACAGGGCTCCTGCATTGATGAGTATGCATCCAGACCGCAAATAAAACCAGAGGTGAGAGCAGTTGACGCTGGTCCTGCCAGCAAAGTGAGAGAAACTCCTAAAAGACATGAATCAGCATTACAAGTCTAGATTAATCATAAGACACACTTGGAAACAATCAATGCTATTTGGTTTCTTACCTAGTGCTGTTTTGATAACTTGTTTAATATGACACATACTGGCTCCGCTGTGTAATCCACCAACACACAAGATATGATTTTACATGGGCCAACGCAAACAAACGGCAGATATGGCCATGAAATCGTTTGCGCAATACATGGAGACTGAGAGTCGGGCCTTCTATGGGTGCAGCAATGTTATTCCAGACATCTCCCCAATCACAGGTGTGTTTGCCAGTCTCCACGCGAATGCACCTGAAAAGAGACAATGTTTATGCTCTAGAGAGATTTTTCCACCGCATTTTGAAGTCAGCACCTGGAAACTCTGCAATATCTCATATCGAACACTTCCTCCCTGATCGATAAATCTCCATGACACAAAGATCTACCTTTGAAGTCAATCCAAGCTTTTAAACTTAAGTTGCACTCCCAAACACAGATACATTCCTTGTTCAAACACTGCTTTCAAACTCGAAATCCAGAACTAAATCCAAGTGAACATTTAAAGGGGGTCATGACATTCCCTTAATCATTTTAAAGGTATTCATCCCATTACAACATCATGCAAGCTTTATATCTTTAAACATCCTCCTCAGTTTAAAAAAGCTCCAAAAATGGCGCATTTGGATGATGTGGGATGTATGATATCACATAGGCAAATACATTTAATCTAACTGATTCTAACTGAATCAAAGAATTGTTTTACATCATCGCACCATAGGCCCCGTCCGCTGACATTAAGTCACTTGTGTTGTGTCAAAAGCAAATGTCACCAATTATAGTCATTATCTGTCTACACAGAATACAGTATACAGATGCATGTTCAGTTTCTGATATTTTTTACCATTATAGTTCAGTTTCTGACACACCTGAGTGTGGACAGGACAAATGGAAAAATGGCATGTCTTGTTTAAACAGTTTGCTGTACAGACTGCAAGTGGATAAGTGTATTTTTAATGGCATCCCACCATGTTTGTTTAGAGCATTAGACTGCTTCGTAAACAGGACACGCTATAATAGAAAATATGCAAATAAGTGACAGCATCTCACAGCAGGTACATCACAAGTCATAAGTTTTAATGGAAAGTTTAAATCTGTCTCTGACTTTGGCTAATCAAGACAGCGTGATGACTGGTTGGCCACATTTCAAACCAGAATATTTTCTTTAAAAAGCCAAAAAAATAGGCGGAGGCATGATCAAAAGTATTATAATGCACATATAATGTTCATTACACATGATAATTGCATTACACATCTAATCTGTGGAATGGTAGATTATTATGCATTCAAGACATGCTGCAGTTCTAACCAGCACAGTATTACAGGCCACTGAGGAACGTCTGCCAGCACTGCTATACATATTAATAATGCTAATACAAGAAAGAATGACAGGAAATGGGTGGGAGCTTTTCCTCAGAATGGCACAGACACTTCTAAATTCCTGGCGTGACACTCACACTGACGTGGCATAGATCACCACCAAGTAACCAATGGCTGCACTCTGCTCATAATTCCTGTAACTAAGTACTTTTGGGTATTATAATGCATTTTTAACTATACTGGTGTTGCATACACCTGTTTTAACTGTTGTACACATTTAGATGATGGTGTTTGGCCACTGGGTAAGCAAAAATCTCTGGATGAACTGGAACAAACAGAAAAATGATGGGTTGTTTTAAACATGCCCTGGGAAAGAACTAAAGCACAGATGAGAACCAGAGTGGGACAGCACTTCTCTCTCTCAGCCTGTTTTGATCCCCATTCCCTAGATTGTAATCAAAATCATTCCAAGACGCAAATAAACAAAATATCTCAGGAACAAGCTGGCTTCCCTGCCTTGGGGTGAATTCATTAAGCATACCGTATTTCACTCGGTGTCTTTTTTACCAAGCCCTAGCAAAAAAGGGTCAGCATATTTTATGGGTGTTTATGCGGATATGAGATTTGCATAACTCCTTCAGTGAATCAGAAGTTATAATGCTACGTAATACAATGCTTTGAGAAAGCGTAAAGAATTTAACATGATTCTAATTTCACTTTATGATTCCAGATGTTTCAACACTGATTTGAAAAAAGCATATATATATTGTGTATATATACTGTGTGTTTACACAGGCTTTCGAATGACTCTTTGCATAGTTTTTAGGATATAATTTTAATGCAGTCCAATAACTGCTGTTAAAAACAATACTTAATACTTTAACAAAAATTAATTTCTTTCTTTATTTTGATTCAGCTAAAAGAAATTCACTAGAATCATGCCTTTATTCGGGTGTTAAACTACACTAATTCCACTCTATTTTGATTCACTTTAAATCATTCATTTGGGAATCAGATTACACTGGGTGCACTGTAGACGTTTGATTTACTAAAAATACCAAAAACATATTTGTTCAGGTGTTGGATTACATTAAATGCTCTGTAGGTTTCTGATTCACTTACTAGAATCACTCATTTGGAAATCAGGCTATATTGTGTGAACTGTAAGTTTTTAATTCAGTATATACATAACTGACTCATAATATTTATATTTTTGGGTGTCAAGTTACTTATCCCCCTCCCCGTCTTTGCATTCCGCTCCCTGTGTGATTTTTCTCCATGCTGTAAATGACATTAGGCTGATGAGGCTGTAATATCAGAACTTGGCTTTTCTGTCTCTTTCACTCTCAATTTTCATTCTCTCTCTCTCTCTAACCCTTTCCCTAAGTGTGGATGTGTAATTCAGCATTCCAGGGACTCAGTGGCCCCCAATGTGATTGTGCTGCACTGTGTGTTTCATTATATAAGCCAGTGCTGCTGTAATGAGCAGGGGCTCATGTCCTTTGTATGGAGGCCTCTCTTTTTTACTTGGTCACTGGAGACCGGCAGCAATTAGGGGCAGAGTAGATACGCCGGGCTATGTCAACATTGACCAAGAAATCCATTGCTTTTCTCTATCGTGCGTCAATAAACGAATCTATAGCCTACCTCTCTGTTAATGCTCCGTTCGGTCTCCCAGGTTTTTAATTAAGCTGTTTTGATGGTTTTCAAATGTCCAGACAACTCTCACGGCTTTTCAGACTGCCCAAATATGGTGCTTGTGTCTGATAGCCTCTTAGGAAAAATATGAATCCCATGATTCATTGCGCTATTTGTACAGCTACCTCTCTTCCTTTCTTTTTGCAACAGGCCTGGGAGCAATTACGCTCTATGACTCCAGCCATATGTGCTCGGGCTTCTCAAATTCTTACTCTCTGATTTAACAACCCCCCCTTCATATCTTTTCCATTCAATGACTTGGAGTATTTTTATTCTTTGGACAATGAACAATACTTCAATGCTTTTTTTTCTCTCTCTCTTTACAATCTTTCTTTTCCATCACCAGCTTGTCTGGCTTTCAGCAATCATCCAATGTCTTTGCTTTTGTTGTACATTCAAAGGGGAAATGAATATTGAATAATTACATAATGATCTAACCTTATGTGTGAATTGAGCTACCGATAAGCTTCCTCCCTGGCTCAGCCGGATTGTTCTTAAATACTGTATACTCAAAGGCCCTTTTTTTTTACCCTGCCTGGTTATGTCTTATGGTAAAACTTGACCAAAAGACTGACCGGAGAACAGATTTGTGGTTTCTCTCATAAAAGTTGATCCTGGGATTCAGGGAAAGCCCTGACGTTTTACACTCATTTCTTCACTGCGCAACATACACGTTATTTAACCACAAGGTTCTTCATTAGCCCCTGCTGTGGAAAACAGGACATTTTGAGCAAGGCAAAGTGCCTCGGGCCATGGACAGAAAACCAAGCCTTTCAACAGACAGAAAGGGCTCATTCAAGTTCACCGCCTCCATTGAGGAGCGACAGAGTTCCAGGGCATCACCCTCCCCGATGAGCTGTCCTGCAGCTGTTAGGCAGATGCCTTTATCGTAGGCCTTGGGATGACCCCATTTCTTGAGATTGTCCAGGGGAGCACATAAACAGACCCACGTTGCCTCTTACACCCAGTCAAACAAGATGAGATGAAAGGAGAATGTCAAGTCGTTGATGTCGTGCCTCGGAGTCGTAGATCAACGTCAGGCTGTATATTTTTGCACACATAGCTTTTCCATGCTACTTTTGGGCTTAAAATGAGGATGTGCACATCAGATTACATCTCTGCTTTTTTCCTGAATCCGTCGCCTTTGTGCTGAAACATAAGCAGCTGTCTGTGCTGACAGCATGTCAGAAGAGGGTTTAAGCTCAAACTTGTGGTTGACGGTCATTTTACAGTAGGACTGCTGTTACACCTGGATTGTTTAATCGGTAAGGGATTAGTGTGACATAAATATGAAAACTGTGTCATTATTTACTCACTCTCACCACGTTCCAGTTGGCTTTGTCTTCCCTGTTACACAAAGGATTTTGAAGAATCATATTGTAAAAGCATTTCTTCAAAATTCCTGCAAAAGCACCATAAAAGATCATATAATTGGTACAGAATGCTATGGGTGGGATAATGCAGTCATTATTCTCTACTGAATCATTTGATATAGTTCACAGAATTGATCTGAAAGAAGTCAGTCATACAGGTGTGGAACAACATCAGGGTGAGGAACTTCTTTTTTTCCCCAACAACAGTTAAAGGATTAGTTAAACTATCAATACAAAACTGTGTCATTTCTCACTGATCCTCAAATCAGTCCAGGAGGATTTTGGAGGATTTTAAAGTTGTACGGTAATTGTATAGAATAAGAATGACTAATATATGCACACTTGCTTTCTAATGTAAAAAAAAAAGTAACGATTATATAAACAGTTTATAAAAACCCATACTATATTCTGAATTGTCAGGTGCCATTAAAAAGCTTTGTGAAAGAAATTGGCATTATTCACTATAAATCTTCTCCTTAGTGAGAGAAACATGCAGTGATTGTTGAGTTTCAATGAATCCAGTGATCTAGTTTACAAAACTCAACCGAAGGAAATCAAGGGGGGAAAAAGAAGAAAAAATTCACCACTAAAGAATTAGTTGATCCAAACATGATACTGTACCATTTTCTTTACTATTAAACAAACAGGGAATTTTGAACTGCATTTTGCACTGCATGGAAAAGAATGACTAATAAATGTGCACTTCAGAAATGACAACCCACACACTATGTCTTCTTTGGTTTTGTGAAAGAAAGTTTAGTCATTATCCACTGAAAATCTTTTCAACAGCCAAAGCCTTTAGCACTTTCTCCTTGTTCGGAGAGTAGGTGGTTCTTGAATCAATCATTCTGCTGAGTTGTATTTTTCCAATGAATCGATTGATTTAGTTTACAGAAATGATCTGAAATAAATATAAAATGATATTGTAATTTGAACTGGAGTACTCTTGGAGTCTGTCAGAGCCAGGGTGGCACTGGCCCACTCAGATTGATGGCTGGTCCACCCAGTGTTTTTATGAAATGAATAAGTAATGAGATGAGTTCTGATCTTCTAGTTGTTCGCTTCTACATGGTAAATGCAAGAGCTGTCAATCTACAATGGTTTAATAACGATTGGCTACAAAACGCAGCTTAAATTTGGTATTGTTTGGTCTCCTGAAACAATTCTGCCAGTTGAGTCCTTTTCAACAATATGACAAATCTATCGGTTATCACATTTTCAAATAAAGTCACATTTTTATTTCCAATATTTCCAGCTAATATTTTTGGCCTTGCTTTAACAACATCAGCACGACATCCAGAAAGGTCTCTAGGGCTTTAACGCTGTTATGTTCACTAGCATGCTCGCAACTTAACAATGACCTTCCTTTCCAAGTAAACAGACATCCAAAAACAAATACAATTAAGTAGAAACAGACTAAACAGGGTTTATATCTCACGCTCTTGCATTTATCCTCTGCATTTTTCTCTTTTTTTAAAATCCTCTTTGGGAAGCTGGATTTTGATGCTTATTCCATGCAGAACTTCCTGTGGTTTTACTGGCCCTCTCGGCTACTTGACAGGGTTAAAAGTCAACTATCGGTGTGTGTCCTGTTAGTCCAGCCCCAAAAGAGAGGCTTGTGTTATTAATGGAAGGTCTGGTGTGTGTTATTAATAGCCTCACGTACAGTCTTTCAGGTGTTTAATGGGGCGGAGGTTGCACTATCAGAACATAACCGTTTCTTTGAGATATGATGTATAGTCCAACTGGAGCTGGGAAAAGAATTTCCTTTGTTTCAAAGGAAACGAGAGGTCTGGCCAATTTGACGTTACCTTTTTAGTTAGACAGCCTTTTCTAAAATCGATGTGATTCATCGGGGTGTGTGACCTCACTGAAACTACATTTCTTTTCTATGTGTCAGTTCTGCATTGGGTTATTGTTGCGTGATCGTATGAAGTCATAGAGATTGATTTCAAAGCCTTGTTATTCTTTGTTTTATAGTGCATTCCCATTGTCCAGCCTTGCATTGTGGTGCACAAACTATTTCTTCTTTTATTGAAAAAACTGACGCAACATTTTCCTCTGCCAAAGCATTCGCTTTTTCTGTATTTTTCTGCAGTACATACACCCAGAATCACTAAAAGATGAACTATAAAGTAAACCACAGCAGACATGTTAAATTTGTTCACATAAAAAACAAAAAGGATTTACACAGCCTATAGCATCCAAAAGCGGACAATAATTTAGCATATTATAAGAAGACTGTAATGTTTTTTGCAGAAGACATGATTTCCAGTTGCTTTTACTGTTCCACAGTATATAAAACCCAAAACCTTTTTTCCTCAGCTTGGTAAAGCAAAACGTCAAGGTCAAGTTTTATTATTCTGGATGAATAATTCAATCAAGAAGGGACACAAAACTGTCAACATGTCTTTGGAGAGACTTTGGCCTCCATTTTTTTTATTAAAGTCCAGCTACGCAGGAAGAAAAACCTCTTCTGGGACTATCCCACTATAATAATATTTCCTTCTCTTTCTCATGGCACAGGCCTTGCTTTCAGGTGTGTTTTGTGTAAGTTAGGTGTGTTTTAACTAGGTCTTCTTCAAGCCAGCATTTGTGAACACAAAAGGAAGACCGCAGACGTGCCCTCAACCGGGATGGCTGGACCAGACTTGTCCTTTGAGGTTTTGATATGTCATCACTTCCCATAAGGCTGTGCAAAAACATCACCCCACCCCCATCAGTTCTTTAATGCTGCATTCCAGACAACGTGGAATTCTCCCACCTATTACTTTAAAACAACCACTGGAATGGTGCGCAAGGTCAGACATCTGGCATTATTTGGTATCATTTCCAAGAGGACGGCCCAATTAGACATAAAAAAATAAATTATTTTCTTGTTTACTCTCTATTCATTGAAGAATCAAGAAAATACTTTTGATTTCAACAATCTGAAAGATTGTTTGACACTGAAGAGTTTGCTTAATTACTTTTTTCCTATTTGTTGACTATTTCAGAGCACTCACAAGCATTTTGTTTCTGTGTCTGTGCCATAACTGGCATAACAAAACAAAATTGTCTCAGTGAGTCAATGGGACATCTTGTTTTCTTTAGATTTGCCCATGATTTACGATTCGCTGGAACCTTATCTAACTCAGAAATCTCTTGCTATCAGTATTTGACCAGAAAAATGTATTTACAGTATAATTACATCTGCAACGTTTTAGTAGAATTTGCACTATATAAATCGTGCCGTAATCCTGAAGTGTCTTGAGTGATGTTGGTTTGTTATCAACAGGCTCTGAAAGGAATTTGGCTTTAGCCAAGATAAACAGGCCAGTCCCATCTCTGTGAAGAAAGTGGAATGACTAAATTACCAATAACCATATCAATCCAAAGCTTTTCTTGGACAAAACTCCTAAAGTCCAGTGCCACATGCACTTTTACAAGCAGTTTGGACTGAAATGTGTGTTGGGAGAGTGTGTACACAACCCCCCTACAATGATAAAGATCCACCTAGTAGTTTTCTTTTAATTTAATACAAATAAGTTACCCCTTCTGAAAACAAGCCATTCTAAAATGCATGTCGGTGTGGCGTCACTCCGACAGAGGCCACTCCCACAATAGTTGATTGACAGCAGCGTGTCACACAGACTGAACTGGTGTCTTACATCAGACCCACCCTGAGTGAGCCGTCATCAGACCGAGACGCAGAGACAAGCAAGACTCCTAAGAGATTGAGGTGTTTTGTTGTTGAATGCATTAATGAACATAGAAGTAGTCATTTACCCCCGACATCTGAGTGACTGAAGACGCTTGGTTCGAATAAAAAAAAAAGCCAAATACTTTCCTTCCATTCGTCACTGTATATTGTTACTGTGCTTTCAAGAAGACTGAAGAACTTTCGGAAAACAAGAGGTCTAGATTTGAGAACAACAGATTGTTCAAGAACCCTGTAAATGGTAGACAAATTACTCCCACTCCCTAACAGTTTTTTTTTATTATTATTATTTCTTTTTGTGGTTTGAGTCAGGGCGGATTGTTGTGGTATCTCAGTGTTTTGACTGGCAGTAACAGGAAAGTCTTAAGATTTAAAAGAGATAAAAACAGACCACAATACTCCTATGAGAAACATTCCTTACTATTTATCTTCAGCACAGCATCTATTTCATTATTCCTGACAAAGAGTTGCATGTCTATGCAGATTATATGCACATGGTATATGCAGATCATTAATAATAACATGCACTGTCGTGTTTTTTTTACAGACTGTTTTGTTATATATATATATATATATTATATGCACATTAAGTCTTGACATGCAGTGATGTTCAGTGACTGGTCAAGTTGTTATGTGTCAGGGTGAATGAACACTTGTGATCCTGCTTTATGCCTCCCCTGTAATGAACAATTCCATACTGCAGCCAATGTGATGCCCACCAAGAAAGTCCAACACAAAGCACAGCCCACTGTCAAACTTTTTCCCAGCATGCCTAAAATATCAACAGGATACATTAATGAGACTATTGGTAGTCTAAGCTGCATGGGGAAGTCCCGATCATTGCCAAGTTATGTAGGTCTTACATGATGGTCTGCAGAAGTCTGTATCATTTCCAGGTCTCCATGTTGCCTTGTTAGTTTTTTTCTTTTTTATCAAGCACAAACTGAGATCACAGACTGAATAAAAACAGCCAGATTAAAGGTCTGTTTAAAAACAGTCTTCTGTAGCTATTGTCTGAACCATCTTTCTCCGGCTTTGTTACATTTCCTGTCATCTTCCTTTGATTAGAACCACAGCTGAATCCCATTAGGTATGGAACACTTTATTTTTTCCAACTGTCATATTTTATCTTTTTTTAGACAAAGAAGTGTCTGTTTCACTGCAAAGACCAAAGGAAGAAATAAAGTTCTTGTTAACACTTGCCATGTTGATGACATTTAAGTCATAGACAAGAGTTCTTTGAGCAGATACCACGGTTGAATTTAATACGAACCGTCAGGCAAATGTAGAGCTGCAAGCATCCTAATCTAGCGTTAGTTCTGGCCTCAAACAGGACTGCCCACAGCCGACAATACATATGCAATATGGTGCAGTGATGCACCAACAGTGTATTCTTGCATTCTGGGCATCCCGAGTTCGAGTCCTGCCTCATGGACCTTTCCCAATCCCAATCCTCTCTCTCACTTTGCTTCCTGCCATTATTCTACAAACCTATTGAAATAAAGGAAAAAACTCAAAAAAAGACATGCTGCTGCACAAATAGCACATAAAAATAAATAAACAACCTGTAGCAGATCTATACAGGTGGAGCTGGGGAAGGTGGAGGGTTTTATAGGAGCTCTGAAAGCAAACTGCAAAATGCTAGTAAATGCTAACCAGCAATTTAAATGTAAAACAGTAAGCTCGTTGTGCCAAGTAGTCTAATGCTGTGAATATCACCAGTTTGCAATAACAAGCCATATATGTCTATTCTAGAATACTTAATATATTACTAGGTTATTTAACTTAACTTAATATATTTAAGTAAATATATACATTTCTAAAAACACTAAACATAAAATGCATAAACTAAATATATTTATTTGAAAAAAACTGTAAAAAAAATAAAAAATAAAAAAAGTAAAAGTTACACGTTTTTAAAGTTAAAAGAAAATGGATAAGATTATTGAAGCGCGTTTCTGCGACAGGATTAAAAACAATAATATTTGTGACTTTTGTTATATATAAATTCACAAATATGGAGCTATGAACTCAGAAATTAAAAGTATTCAGAGAAAAAATAATCTGAGTGCAAGAACAAGAGGTAAAAAAAAAAACCTCATAGCAGATCTATACAGGTGGAGCTGGGGAAGGTGGAGGGTTCCAAAGGAACTCTGAAAAGCACACTGCGAAATGCTAGTAAATGCTAACCAGACAATTAGAGAAACTTAGAATTGTAAGATGTCAATTTTATAGATTTGCTAAATGTAAACGAGCAATTGCGAAGACAACACTGAATTCTAAGTTTAAAAATTTGTCCCATGGCTGAAACGACTTTACATAAGTGATTAAGCAAAAGTTAAATAAAAATAAAATAATTTCTTTCTAAGCATGAAGGATAAGTCATAGTGTGTTAGTCAAAGGCCTGGCTGTGTGAGACTATTTCAGCCTTGGAGTGTGTTTCCAGGGGAAAAGCTTACACAGGTGCATTGCAATGAACCTCCCTACTATTGTTACTCGGGCCTTGTATCTTCCTCTTTCCATATAAATTCTGCTATATAACATTGGCTGTTGCACAAATCAGAAATCGCATCTGCACGCCTGGGACTAAAGTAAGTGTTTTACAAGCCGCTGTACAGAGAACGATACGCTAATTACAGGGAGCTAAATCGTATTCACAGGGGATGAGGTCATCTTTGTTATGTCATCTCCGCTTAAAAGCTACTGCAGATGCTTTGACATAAAAATCCTTGCTGTCTCCATTCACTCTCTTCACAGAGAGCACCTCTGGCATGGGAACAGGCTCTACGGCAAACAGGAGAAGGTTATAGGTGGAAAATGGGAGGAGGAAGGCCAGTTGTTGGCAAACCAATAGGAAGTGCCATGATTCTCTTTGACCTTGGGAGGAAATGACACAGTGGAAATTGCAGCAAGTTGTTGAAGCCAACAGAAACCCAAACCTCTGCGTTGCGGACTCCCGCTGCGTGGGCCCGACCCACACTCAATTCCATGGATATGATGTGTTCCGGAAAGAAAGGGTTGGTTAAATGTCTCAGAATATGGTGAGAATAGGAGAAGTCATTTCCTCTAGAGATTGGCTGCAGGTGCTGTATTGAGAAGTAAAACCCCATCAAGCGGTATTTTTGCTTTGTCTTTAACTATATTACCATAAGTAAATTAACTAAATGGCACTGTTTAAATAATGACATCTGTTAAAAAGACACTAGAGAAGAGACATTTATCAAAGCATAAAGGGACATATGGGTTGTATTACCACCCAAACCCAGTTTCCAACAAGCTCAGTGTCCGTATATATAAACGCTTGGCCCAAACAGAGACGTCTCCTCTATTTTCGCTCCATCAAGCAGGCCACAACAGCTCATGCGTGTTGTAATTTCAGCTTTTCGCCAAGCCTTAATTGTTTGGTTAGGCAGTAAACATAAATTAGTTGCTTGCATCTTTTCAGTAAGGAGCTCTCCTCTGCAGACAGAAACATTTGGGTTGCTTAGCGAGAAAACAGCTTGTAACTAACCTTTGTGATTAAAATGCGGCAGCGTCTGTGGTGGGTGAAAGCCATTTTTGACAAAAAATGGTTGGGTCATAGACATCTATGCTGAATGAGGCATGTACGTTATGTATACAGTTTGTGTTGGCTGTAACTTCTGCATATGGAACAAGCACGCACTCAAAATCCACAAGAGAAATATTATAGCTATAAGCTAGTGATGAATGATACCACAGATTTTTTCTAAACACTATAAAAAAAATATTGCAGATATCAATCCCCGTTTAAATTATAAAATGGGTATTGTAGCCAATATTTATTACATATTTAAACATATTTTGCAACAATTATACAATTTATTAATTTATTTTTAAAAATAAATGTAAAATAAAAAATTTTTCCAGGCAGGAAAAGTTGCAATGCGTTTTTATCATCTAAAATCAGGGTGTTCAAAATTGCAAGATTATTTATAAACTATATTTGAAAGCTATTGTAACGACAAGTGAGGCAAGGTAAGTGAATTCAAAGCAGATTTCTTTATAACAGAAAGTTTTTCAGCTGTTTTTTTTTTTCAAACTTTGCAGAAAACAACCCAGTGTGGACTGTGAAAACAGAGGCTTAAAAAACGATGATGCATTTTAGTCATATGATGCAGTCATGTGACCAATTCAACTGATGGCGGATGGCATTGTACAGCAGTTGTTTTGTTTGTTCTCAATTTTGACAGCCCTATTAAAGATTAATATCAGTTTGTACATGCTCCAGATAGCTTTTCTTCAAAGAAAACGTAATGTAATTAAATAAACGGCAGATGGAAATGACACAGATCAAATCGTCTTACGTTTCAAACATGCGCAATACAGGAACGTAAGCGTTTTCAGTCATTTCGGCGTGGATGATCAACTCTTCAGAAACAATTGAATAGTCACGATAGTGTGGATGCGGAGCGTTTTTAGACGAAAACGCCATTTTCAAATTTATCCGGATTAGTGTAGACGTAGCTTAAGGAAGACAGGTAAGTATAACAGTGTGGTATTTTCACGTGAGGTGCGCGATATCCCGATCGCTTAGAAATGGCTGAGGCGGCAGGTGAGTAGGCGGGGTAAGTATCAGCGTCCTTCAATAAAACAGACGATGTCCTGATTGTAAAAGTGCACGCCAGCACACTGTAAACAGGTAAGTAACCAGGGCAGTATTCAAAAAATTCTCTGAAGGGAGATTTCTCACATGGAGTTGGCGATCTCCAGATCACTTTATTTCCATCCTTGAAGAGTCCCTTAGAACATGATAGTCCATAAATCCTGGTGCTTGGTGCGGGTAAGTGCAAAGTCTTGACAAGGCTTAATCACCATCAGAACAGGAACATTCCACTCAAATAGGTGAGATAAGAAGTGTGTAAGGAATGTTACCTCATGCTCTGCCATCTACACTGGTTTGGGCAGCATATATGCAGCAGACTTGATTAGGCTCAGGTGATCGCAATTAAAAGTCTGAGATCGCATGTAGATGGCTGCGCTGGGATCAGTATCAAGCGCTGACGTGACAGCTATTATAAAACAATTAATAAACTTTCATTCCTACATATATTTTACAAAAAAACAAACAAAACAATTCATAAAAATATTTTAAATTAAATTAATAAAAATTTCAAACAAAGAAAAGTAAAGTATTAAAAATGTAAAATTAATTGAATTTAATTTAATTAAACCCTTTTGAATGGTTAATGGTAAATTCCTGTTAAATTTACGGGGAAACACCAAAAACTGACATTCCCAGAATTCCATGCATTGCATTTAAGATTTAGTTTGAATTTGATGTTTTTTCTTTGAAAAAGTAGGGTTGTACATGTTGTTAAATGAATGTTTATTGCACATTTCAGTTTAATAATTCTCACCATGATGGTGTTTAGTGTGTGAATGACGCTGAGCACCTTCTATATGTTACTATTTAAAGGCTACTTGTGATGGGCCATGGTTCATCATGTGACTTTCTCATCATCACCTGCATTTGGTAGTTATCAGTATATTTCCAAGGTACAAAATAGATTTCACTACTTTAATAGGTTGGTATATTAACATTATATCAGTTATTACGGTTTATTATTATTACACGAAACAGTAAAATAAAAAATATTGTTACTGTATTTTTCACAGTTTTATTCTGGCCATTAAAGCTGCCGTTTTTTTACCGTAAATTTTACAGGTTTTTTTTACAGTGCAGAGAGAGAAAGACTTTCAATTGTAACAATTATTTGCTAACACAGTAATTTTTTCACACCAGCAATCTTAAAATAATGCTTATCTTTTATCATTTAACTAGTAATTAACTAGGCTATAAAAGGCAATGATTTATAAGTATGAAAGCGTTCCTTCTGTTTAAAAGTAGCCCATAAACATTTCAGTGTACCCCCACCCACAGGAGAAGGTGTGATACTTTGCTTGTCAAATAAGATATTAAATCACTCTTAAGTGAGGAACTGATGATAATAACTTTAAGGACATTTTTTCCAGCAGGATGCTTGTTTTTACAAGTCCCCTCTTCCTGGATGTCTGTCTATGTTCTTGGATTAGCTGAGCGTTTGCCGGGTCCAAATAAAACACAGCTGACGTCAGTCGTTGGAGTCCTGCCCTTCGAACGCCAGCCCAATCTAAAGCATGATCTCTGAGCGAGATCCTGTCCAGACAATGCCCCACTTCCCTTTACACCAATGCAAACAGGTCTGGCCATGGAGCGCTCACAGTAAAAACAGACTGACAAAGAGCTGGGACTGAATGGGGGCAGAGGAGCCAAAGTCTGGGATTAGTTAGCAGAGGGTTGACGAGGTCCCTGCAGCACGGACATGAACTTCAAAGGCCTGACCTCTCAGAGCACAGAGTGATGGGAGTGATAGATGCTGTAATCTTAGCTTTTTTTCGTCCCAGTGGACTGCATAAGTCATCCTGTGTGAATTTACAATATGGCATTTGTTATTAATGTTAATGAAAGAGACTTTAGGCCATTAAATAAGTAAAACCTTTTTAAAATAATTGATTTAGTGTAGTAGAAAAGTAGTATTTAAACTCAGTGTTATTTTACATTTGATTTAGTTTGCCAGTTTCTAACCCTAAACTTAATTTAAATTACTGGTTATTTTCTAGCCGTAAACATTAACAGAACATGACATTTTTAATTCTATAAAATTAAATGAAAATGAAGAATGCTGGTTTAATCTATGTCATGATCTATAATCATGCATTTAAACAAGTAAAACATATTTGTTTCATAATCGTCCTAAAAATTCTTGAAAATTTCAATTCTTCATTTGTATGTATTTGTTCTAAATATGTAATAACATTAAATTAAGATATCTAAAGATAGTATTTTTAAAAGCTGGTTTAATCTACAGTATTTCCCATGAACTAAACAAGTAAATACTATTTGTTTATTAATTTTTCTTAAAATAGTATGAATTTGTTCTAGCAGCAAACATTAAAATTTAAACATTAAATGAAAATATCTAAAGCAATAAAATAAAATAAAAATGGAAAATTTTGTAACTACATATCAAAATAGTTGAGAAGGTCCTGACCTTTCAGATGGAACTGGCCAAAATCAACATTAATGGAATGGGGAACAGTTAATCAGATTCACTTAATAGTTTTCCGTAACATAAACATGGGACTTTTTGCCTCTAATAACAGGATATCAAAACTGATTTATTACAAGTTCGAAACTAGCTTTTAGACACAACTTTCAGCCCTATCCAGAGACATTTCCATTTTCGTTTTTAGTAGACTTAGCTGTTTTTTTTTCTTTTCTTTTTTTGCAACCTTGGGAAACCCTAAGAGCAGAACACGGGGTTTCACGCTGTGGATTTCACACTTGGCCGTAAGTAGACAACAGGTATTGAGTGGAGCTCCACAATCTTGTTGGATGGCATTATGCATCGCTCCTAGTGTCCTGACGGGCCAGTGGAGCTGTCTGGATTGGGTTTTCCTCGCTGACAGCGGTTAATCCGCTTTGGCTAGCAGAGGCAGCGCCAGGCTGGGGCTCCACAATGCCTCACTCTGTTCCCCATCTCATGTCCCATGGAGAGCTGCAGATGCGCCGGGGCAGGAGGGAGCGCTATGGCCGACTTACTAGACGTTGGTTACAAATCTTGCCTTTCAGCGTCTTCATCAGCTCTGCAAACCTTCCGGGATCTGCCTCTCCGACACATCAGTCCCTCAGCTTCTGCAAGAACAGCTGCCAGCAGCTCACAGACAGTTAAACCCATGGGTCGTTAGGGACGTCAGCACAGATTAAAGAATCAAACTGTGACTCTGATTAGGAGCAGATATCACCACATCTGACATCTGTTAGCAGACTGTCTTTATCATTTTAAATGCGCTCCTTGTTTTGTTGTATTTTATTTGCCCCCTAACCACCAAAGGTCTTAAAACAATGTACTCTGAGTTACAGTAGATTACCTTTAGAGAAGCCAAAATCTCATTTCACTTTAGTGTTCCAAAGCTTGCCTTTTTGAGAAAAAAATCATTATCTTCAAAGAAGCCACAGGAAAAGAAATCCTATTCATGCAGATGAACTTGGAGATTTGCTAAATGCATGGCACCCTTTGAGGAAAACGAACTGAGGCTTCAAGGAGGACGGATAACAAGAGCTGTTTTTCTTTGATGCAAAACTGTAATGCGGCATATTTCACGCAGCCCAACATAACCAGCCTCATTCATCATGACGAATGTCAACACACGTCAAAGCATTAGGTTACCATGAGAACTTGTTTTTGTTGTTTTTGAAAGTGACAATCACATCCTTGCCCTATTTTACTAGTTACTTAAATAAAATAGTTTACTTACTGACATTCCCAGTCTTATTTTGAAAAAAAAAAAAGAATTGTGTATATTAATCTAAAATAAAATTAATTAAATAAAATATTGTGTATTAATTTGTGCCAAATAATTTAGAAATGACATTAAATAATATTAATACATTAATTAATACATACAATTTACATTTAAATAATAAAGTAATATATTTTAATGTGCATTCAAATTAATAAAATAATTTGAGATTATTTATTTGTGCACATTGACTTGAAATTAATATAATTTAATCTTGTAAATAATAATTTTGTTTAGCACATTCATCAAAATTAAATTAATGTGAATTAAATTTGTGATTATTAATCTAAAATTAGTACTGTGAATTATTAATTTCTACTTAAAATCTATAAAATCAGTAAAAAATCTTTTGTGTCCACTGAATTTAAAATGTAAAAACATAAAAATAGTGACTGATTCATTTGTGCATATCAATTGATAAATCTATATAAATCCCTTCGAAGCATCATTCATCAGTTTTTATAATCCAGTCATTACAGATATTTAAAAATCAAGTCCTGTCCCATATTATGGGTATGTGTGTCACACGTGGCTGCAGATGGCACACGATGAAGATGAAGATCATGTTTAAACATGACTGTAATCAACACGTATGCATGGAAAACTACATTGATTTAACTTATACAAACAAGGCAAACAGGAGTTATTAATGGCACTTATCTGGACAGAATAGCAAAATCAAATTAGTGGCTATAGTGACAAATGACTAACTCAAGCAGGCAGGACTACAACCGAGACAAACTCAAAACCCAGCACAACTGTGACAGTTTGCTGTTGAGTATCCTCAGAAACATATAGCATTACATTCTATTTCTTTCTACAGCTGTGCATAATTTTATCATTTATGTAAGTATATGTCTCTTACACAGTTTTCTAAGAGCCATGTGCTGTGTGAGGCAGGGCACTTTCTCTCTCAGTATGCTGAACTCAGGCATGTTGTTTCAATACATCTGAAAGCCTCAGTAAGCGAAAGGAAATCCCCCCTCGGTGACTCAGAGCTGCCAGTATCTGTGTGTGTGTGTGTGTCCAGGCCTCATTTCACCAGAACACCGACCTTTCAAACACACACACTTGTAGGCACATATACAAAAAGTAACAAAAGTTCCCAAAAATAAATAACCCAACTAGTTCTTTATGGATCAATGCACAGTGTTTATGGTTAGACAGCAAAGACTGTATAAATAGTTCAAAAAAGGCCACTGAAATGTCCATATATAGAGACAGGACGTCACATATGTGAAGTGAATTTGACATTCAACAGCTTCTTAAAAAAGTATGTTTATATAGTAAGGATTGCTAAAGAAAGATACTCATATGATATGAGTTTCCAAAGAAGCTTCCTCCTCAGTCATGTTAATAGTTGAGTTGTTTTGCAGACTTGCTTCTGTGGCATTGTGAGTGGCAGCTCTAC
>JAUMHR010000064.1:8532920-8544778 GCA_032361145.1 Enteromius fasciolatus
TATTTTTAGAATCAGATGGAAGTAAATTAAAACATTGTATATTATATATGATTAAATATATTACAAATATAATATTAAATGAAATTATCCATATATTTATATTAAGTCTCATATTTACTTAATTTATAATCGATTCTTTATATATTAATTCTATTCTGTTCTAATTTTATAAATCAGAATTTAACTCTTAAATATGCGTGTGCATATATAAATAAATAACTATATATATATATCATCAAATTTAATGTGTTTTCGTTTCAGTTTAAAATATTAACGGCTTTAAATCTAAAAACAAAAAAGTTAGTTGCCTGTTTGGACAATCCCCTTTGAGCCTTTCATAATTAAATCAAAGGACCGCAACCATCCTTGACAGCCTTGTTATAAACAATCTTTTCAAATCGTATTTTGTGTATTGTATAAGCTGTGATAAATGACTAAATTGCATTGCTCTGATAGGTCTGCCAAAAGTCTGGAGAAATCTCTTTACTGAAGCAGCAGTTTCGGGACTCTCAGGCAGAGGTTACACAGAAGCTGAGTGAAATCTTCCTCTTAAAGACTCAGCTGCATGAAGCACGCAATCAGATTCAGAGCAAGGACGGTCAGATAGACACGCTGCAGATGGCCCTACAGGGAGCCCGGCGGAAATGCCCCTTGCCTGCTTATGAGGAGCATCGAGCAGATGCAATTGAGACTGGCGGAGCCAGTACTACGGAGGAGCGTCTCAGAGCTGAACTGTTGCTGGAAAGACGGCAGAACGAGGCGCAGGCTTCAGCTTTTGAAGTTGAGAGGAGTACATGGCAGAATGAGAAGGAGAAGGTGATACGCTACCAGAAGGAACTGCAGGCCAGCTACTTGGAGATGTACCACAAGAATGAGGCCTTAGAGAGAGAACTGGCAATGCTGAGAGGGGGCAGGGCACGAGTTGAAGAGGCGGGATCAGGGGGTGGGGAAGAGGGCGGGGCTTTACATGAAGCAAAGCCGCCCACCGGTCTGCCCTGGATAGAGAGGATTGAGTCCTCTGAAATTTGACTTTGCAGATGTTCTTTGGCATCAGAGATTAGATTGATGCCAACAGCTCTGGCTCCTTAACCCAAGACAATGAATAAAGAAACTAAACTATATAAGTTTGACCAAAAAGTGTACCAAACAGAGGAGCAAGCTGAATAATATGAGTTGTTTTGTATCACAAAAGAGATTTTGCTTTGATAAATTTGAATCATCAAAACGGGCAAATTTTGTTCAGCATATTTGATTTTGGATTCTAAAAGAGTCACAATAAGTGTTCAAGCACGATTTTTTCATTGACTATACATTAAATTTGTGCTTTAGGTACAGAATATTGCTCAAGGTCATCATGACAGTTTCAGTGGATGATAAATAACAACATCCCGACATCATATTTTTTTATGCTGCCATTCTTTAAAGACTGAAATCAGAAGTGTGCATTCCCTAAAACGCATGTTGCACTTTAAAAGCACACAACTTGTCCTTTTTTTAAACAGCGGATCCATATAGAAGCATTTCTGCTACTATGTGCATTGTGTTCTGGTGGGCTTATGTTCTTTTGACACAAGATGTGTGTAACTGCATGAATGTTAAATGAAAATTCTGGAAAGTTTAATGCCAGTGTGTGCATAGAACTGTTGAAAAGTCATTGATGTAAGGGTAACGTTAGATCCCACGTTATTATATCTTCATATAGCAAACTATACTGTGACTTGTTAAAAACTACTGAATTTCATCTTCCATTTCATGTATTAATTGTATAGATTTGTACTGTACAGTTATGGTGTTCTTTACCTCAAAGTCGCATAAACCTTGCCATTTTCCCTTACATTGAAAGTTATTTCCCTTGTTCTGTAAAAACAGCTCTAATGTGTCTTCCAGTTAGTGCAAAATAAAAGTTTAAAATGTGTCTTCCAATTAGTGCTTTCTTACATATACACCCTATTTTATAATGTTAATGAAAGTCATGCCTTATCTAACTTTATTTCTAACTTTATTTTAATCAGTGCTGGACTCCAAAGCAACCTGTATATTTGTCTGTGCCAGTCCAATTTCTCAATTCAAAATTGATTTATTGGCATGACTGCAAAGATACAATATTGCCAAAGCTTGAAATATGTGTAAAAATATTACAATAACAATGAAAAGATCAGCCTTACATGAAAAAAAAACATAACAAATTTAAATTTAAAACTTAAATTAACAGTTAAACAAATTTGAACTTGTAAACATTTCATACCACAGTGTTTAACATAAACAAAAAGGTCATCAACATATATATATAAATATATGTATATATAATTTTACAGATTTTAAACCAAATCAGATTATAGCCTCAACGTTTACCTTACTTTTATAATCTGATTTGGCTGTAAATCTGCAAAATTATATATACATATTTATATATATATATATATATATGCTGGTAAACTACGTAAACATCTGTAAACTACGCACTTTCAGAACTTCTGCAGTATTAGACACGCCCCTTTTTCTACAAATTTGCAGCTTTGGAAAGGTGTTTTTACCTCAGCGAAGGTTTGCAAGTGAACTTTTGATATTCCCTCCAGCGATGAAGTGTTTCAACGATGCCTTTCTTGTTTGGTTCTGTAAGTTTTAGTCTGTTTATTTCGGTGTGTTATCCTGATCTAATCCCTTTTAGAACTGTGGGCTTTCGCAAATTCACAAAAACTACTCCAAAATTTCACGCACTCGCAGCTTCCGCTTTCCCATATATGGACTGCCCGCTGATTGACAGAGAGAAAGCGCCTTCTGATTGGCTAAAAAGATATTCACTGGTTCTCTACGGCTCTCATTTAGCTGATTACTAGGGCTGTCACAGAGACTTGCATGAGATCACAGAAGTTATTTTCAAATTGTAATGAAAATATGAGATAATGTAACGGATAATTTTAAGCATAACATTCTATAAAAATATATTTCACAATTAAAATAAAATACATTGAAATAAGAAGACAACTACTGAGCGAAGAAACATTAAGCAAGCAGTGTAGCTGAAAGCATAATCAAATATAAAATTAAACAAAAATATTTAATAAACAAACACGTAAGGAGCGTTTTGCCATGTGGGCTTGCTACTCTCAGAGGAAGAATGTGGCCCCACAAGCCCCTACACACCTGCACATCAGTTCTGCCTCTACTGAGAGGAATTTTGTGCTTGATAGACCAGAATGGGCCTATTTTGTCTCCAGGTAGAGACTTAAATTGCTTCTGTGTAAGTAAAAAAAAAAAGTAAATAAATTTCAAGAAAAGACCAACACATCAGATTGAAAATTGAAAGAAGTTTTTTTGTTTTTTCCCCCCAAATTTACATACATCATGGACCTTATTTTCAAAAAGAAAAAAATCCTGCTGTTTTATCTTGCTCTTGAATGCATAGCTTTGGGGGAGTGTTCCACTATACAGTCGAGCTCTTTTTAAAGCAGGTCAGAGGTCATCAAACTTAGTGTGCAAACATAGGAGGGTCTCAACAAAGACGTTGTTGTAAGGTGAAAACCTGTAAAGTTTTAACAAAGGCTTGAGAGATTTAGAGTGAAATCCTTAATAGGAAGAAACATTCAGTTTGCTCTACACAGTTTCATATGCAGTTTTGACAGATTGATGTTTTTTTACAGCAATGTCTATTTTAAATAACTTTCAACAGTATAATGAAAAATCAAGGAAATCATTATACAGGACCATTGTGTCACTTTGAGCCTTTCTTCCCCACTGATGCTGAACTGAGGTTTCCCTCTTGTGGGAGTAAAAGGGAGTAAAAAAAAAAACATTAATTTGAAAACATTTTGCTATTGTTATCACTAGTTTCAGTACAAAGGCATTTTTATGATCGGAATTTAAATACAAAGCAAAAAACATGCCCAAATTTCTTGATATACAACTATTTTTATGAACACTACCATTCAAAAGTCTGACGTCAGTTAACATTTTTTGTGTTTTAGATAGAAGTCTCTCATGTTCATCATAGCTGCATTTGTTATCACATACAGCAAGAAGAGCAACATTGTAAAGTAGTATTATATTTTAAGATAACTGTTTTCAATAATTTATTTCTTTGATTTTAAAGAATCATGCTTAACAGATTTTCAGCCTCAATAACCCCAGCATTAAGTGTTTACTATTACCAACATTCAAAACGGATTTGTTGCTTTTTGAAACAGAAATCTTCAGTAAAAGCATTTTTAATATCCCAATTCTTGATTTTTGCTTACTTTTAGATTTAGTAGAGAGAACTGTGTAGAAGCAGACAACAAACTCAAAAGTAGAGTATAAATCTTTTTATTATTTAGATGCAAGTATAATAAACATATTGTACTGTTAGAAGATAAATATTTACATTATGCCTTGCAGTTGTTAGTCGAGAAAGCAGAGTCATTACTCAATCACTGAATGAAAACTAAAGCAAAAAAGCACTTCCTTAACTCATGTTATAACACACAGAACTCTGCTTTGATCTTACAAATTTCCGGGAGGTAATAAATGATTGTCTACTAAAAGAAAAAAAACAGACAACGTTTATTATCAGCACGTCAGTTACCTCTTGAAGGCTTTAAACAAGACAGCAAAAAACAAATCAGACATCATTCGCTGAAGAGCGAAGCTGTGCTGGTACATGCCTGACCTTCAAGAAAGTCTCAGATCACTGGTAAAGGTTTTCTCTCTCTCTAGGTCTCAGGTCTGGATCACATCTGTCAGAAGAGCTTGTTGCGGGCAAGGTTTCCAAATTTCATTTTCATTCAATCACTGCGAAAGGGCAATTTACAAACCACACGTTCTGCTTCGGCATGCACATTGTGAGATATCGATCCCTAAAGTGGAACGAAACAATTGTGTCAAAGCCAGGGAGGATTTGAACAACATCCCGAGGGACAAAATATTATTCCACCGTCTCCCTTCACCTATACAGATATGAACAGAGTGAGCTTTACATTCAGGGATGATGGGAAACACCTGGAAACGCTCGTCTAAATGGGGAACATTAAAACAGTCAGCGTACCATCAACTGTACATTAATGGACATATAGTTTCGGTACGTTATGCTGGCAAAGGTTCAATCGCTAATGCAACTGTCTGCAGAAGATGCATTTCTCAAATCAACGCATAGACCCGTTTTGATGACATAAGTGGAGAAGCCTGGAGCTGTGAGAGCTCAATCAGCAAGTCCAGCCAACTCTGTCATAAAACAATTTGTGTGTGCATTTAAATACATTACATATGTAATCATACTAATGGAAAGTTATACCATCACAAATCACTGCTGTATAATAATGAAACTTTTTTTGTTTTTGTTTTTTTTTAAATACACAGAGCAAGACACATGGCTTAGACAAGGAGGTTTTCTCAGACATCAGATCACAATCTGCACAAACATATCCTCGGATTTCTGATGAATATTCACACTGACGAACTAATCAAAACGCCATTCGATCCAATTAAGCCTTTATTATATTGGAAATATTCATTCGTTATCCACCAGTCCTTATGTCATTGTTAATATACATACTGAAAAGCCACTTCTATCATGTACACGTGCAAAGAATCCCTGTTCATGTATTTAAATGTGATCTCAAAAGAGGAAACTGTGGATATATTCTGGCAGGAAGTCACCCACACAGATGCATCACACCCATTCGCTTAATAAGAGTCACAAAGAAAGAAAAAGAGAGGCGTTGTGCCATGGAAAATTAAAAATACTCTGCAATTAAAACAAATAAAGAGGAAGCGAAATGCGCACACACATATGTTCTTGTAAAAGCCTGTTTATACTAGGCTATGTTAACAAATGGATGATCCGCAAAGATCGTTTTCCTCGTTAGGTACACTTACTGACTCGGGTTCTACAGGTATGTTGCCGTGGCCACCGGCCTCTGTAAACTAAAAGCTTTGGAGAGGGAGGTGGCGTTGCGGGGGAGAAGCCGCCACAGAAGGCTTGTCATGCCTGTGAATGAGGATCATTCGAAAATAGGCTCCCAGAAGCCTTTAACACGACTTTAGGCTACGATCCGAAAAAAGACATCAGAAGAAGATCTGTTTGGCATCTGAGGGATTCTGCTCCATTGGACAATATGGGCATTTAAGCCTGAGAAGAGAGTTTAAGACACTGTAAGCAAGGAATATCAGCATCAATACTGCAGAAAAGATTCATTTACAAACATTTCATTTTGTAAAATTGTTTTTTTTTTTAACTTTTGTAAATTAACCCTAAAGTAAATGCATGTAGATAAATAATATATGCTTTATTTGTGCAATTACAATGTAACAACATCACCTTAAAAATGAAATGAGGGACTATTATAAACTACGGCTACTGCTTGTAGTTACAACTGCAAACCCAAGTTAAATAACCATTAGGCATCAGGTCTGGGGTCTGGTTTGCTAGCACTGGATAAACTTTAAATGTATTGCAGAATGAGATGTATATGTCAGAGTCTTACTTTCCAGCATTGGTGAGTTTGTTAAGCGCGTCTCTGGATATGACATGCCCACAGATGAGCTTCATGGGTGGATTGCTCTCTGATGTCTGCTGCCTCAGGATAGGACAGGCAAACACGGAGTGATACCAGCATTTCTTCCCTAGGTCTATTTCAATCTAAACACACACAAACAAACAGATGAATAAAATCTTGATTGGTTGCATTTCAGTAAACGAATAGGGAAATTAACAAAGTGTTATTTATCATTCCTAATTGTGGTAGTCCTTTGGTTTAAATTAGTTTGTCACTGACAAATGAAAATCACTTTATTTTCCAGATCTTAGCTGGTCTTGAATAATGAAAGTTCAGCTATAAAAGCACCTTGTGTTCGCTAAATAAATGTTGAAAACATTACACAACAATGCTGCTGTAATTAATTATTTGTATTCCATAATTAAAGTTTAAAAACAGACTATTAGTATCAGTAAATGTTGTTTTAGTAAGTCAGAAACAGGAAAATTGAGTAAATTCATTAAAGGGAAAGAAATAGACTTACTGGCAGCTCATCCTTATGTGTCCAAACACCACTGCACTGTCTCTGTTCAATAACCTGTTTGATGTTCATGAGCACGGGCAGCGCCATACAGCCAGACGCAAAACTGATGGGAACAATCAAAGGAGGATTCAATAATAAAACATCAATCCTTCATCATTTATTCAATACAAATTTAAAAACTTGTAAGATTAAAACAGAGTAGGGTTGTCAAATGATTCATTTAAATCTAATTAATAATGATATCCCAAATAACTACAATTAAACGTATACGTCAGTATGCTGAGGAAAACCACCTATAAAGAGAATCTACACTACCATTACAAAGGCATTTGAATCAATTTCATGTCTTCCTTTGTCTTTGGAGCATTACACGCTGTTCCTGCATATAAGATCTGTAAAGTCCCCAAGATTACAGTTTCAAACCCAAAGAGATCATCTTTCTAAAAGTTAAGATTGATCCATGCCTTTCTAAAAGGCCTCATTCAAACACTGTGTGGGAAGATTTGCATAACACCACCTAAATGTTTATGCAAAGAAATAAGGCACAACTTAAATTCTCGCTGTAGTACTGCTGCCGCCGCCACGATGTAAGCTGATATTTCAAATATGATAAAGGCCTTAACATGTCTGTATGTTTGAGGTAGTTGGCCAAATCCCAATTCACTGGATAGCTAGCCGTTCAGAGCACATTCTTTTTCAGAATGATGAGCTTTGTAAAAATAGATGGGGCAAAAAGGTGGGACAGATCGGAGCAACCATAATCTACAGTATGAAAATACTTCCCTAAACCATGGGAACACGTCGCATTATACCAAATACAAGAAATAATGTTATTTTTAGCAATTTCATGTGAATACATTACCCCCAGTTTCACAGACCAGGCTTAAGCTAGTCCCAGACTAAATTGCATGTTTGAGCTGTCTCAGGTGAAAATATCTTGCTTTGACATATCTCAGTGTCAATCATTCTGTGTTAAGATGCACACCTGTAATAATTTTTCTTATAAGGCATTTTTGTAAAAGTTGCTTAAATATCTTAATTTAACTAATGCCTAGTCCTGGCTTAAGCTAAGCCCCGTTTGTGAAACCAGGCCTTAACCTAACAACTGTAGTTTTCAATAATTGTACAATATTCCATGCAAAACTTGCATAAACCTTAAGACATTAATGAATTCAGCAGTTCCTAAAATGTGACCCTGGACAACAAATCCAGTCGCTGGGGTATATTTGTAGCAACAGCCAAAAATACATTGTATGGGGCAAAATTATTGATTTTATTTTTTCCCAAAAATCCTTAGGATAAGTAAAGATTATGTTCCATGAAGGTATTTAGTCAATTTCTTACCGAAAATATATTAAAACCTAATTTTTGATTAGTAATTAGTAAGTTGGACAACTTTAAAGGTGATTTTCTCAGCATTTAGATTTTTCTCTACCATCAGATTCCAGATTTTCATATAGATGTATCTCGGTCAAATATTGCCCTCTCCATCCAAATCATACATTAATGGTGAGCTTATTTATTCAGCTTTCAGATCATGCATGAATGTTAACATCTAAAGAATTTACAGTCCTGGCAACTATTTAATTATTGTTTAGGAACCATATTGCAAATCCTATGGGATCAATCTTGTAAAAGCAGAGCTTTTTTCAGACCTGACACTGAGTGGGGACTCCACAGAGAGTCCAAGAAGAGCGCAAGCATCCCGTGTGAAGATGTTACAAATCTCTGCCCACTGATCCGTCTCCAGCAGACTGCGGTACGGAGAGTTCTCGATCCCATGGCGGAGGTACACTAGACTACCCATTAAGATCTGAATATCTAGTAAGCAGACACAAACAAGGCTCAGATGTCATCCAAGACTTTGGTCATAACATTGAGTCAGGTAGTGTAATACAGAACAAAATAATTGCATCCATGATGTTATATGTAAAACAGCCTCAATGGTGCTTCAGTTCCACCCATGTGTTTACAAAACTAAAGCCTTGTTGTGGTTCATAAATTCTGGACTGAACCTTTCCTCACCTCTCTGATGCTGTGAGGCAAACGGTTGGAAATGCCGTGCGTACTGTAAAGCTTCCTGCTGTTTGCTGATGCCTCCGTTGAGCAGGCTGATGAAATAGAGTCTGTGGAGCTTGAACTCAAGAGTGCTGTTCAGATCCAGCAGCCGCTGACGGTTTGTCACCGCCCACCTACCACAGCAATCATTCAACCAAACAAACAATTACAACTTGTAATCTTTAATCAACAATTCACATATTTAAGCCACACCCAATCAAATTCATTGTTCTGAAAACAATTCTGTGCATGTTGAAAGACAGATAGATACACCATCCAAAGGTTTAGGGTCAGTATGATTTTGAAAGAAATCTATTGTGTTCACTTCATTCATTAAAAGTCAAAATTATTTATTTCTGTGATGGCAGGAATAGATTACTGTTTTTTCAGGAGTCAGCCTCAAATGACCCTTTAGAAATAATTGTAATATTCTGATTTGGAGCTCAAGAAACATTTTTTCTATCAATGTTGAAAACAGTTGTGTTGCTCGTTATTATTATTATGACAGAAATCTTTTGACATTATAAATGTTGTTATCTGTCACTTTTATTAATTTCTTTTATCTGAATAAAAGTATTACATTTATTAAAACACAACAAAGGTCGTGTATATAAATAAAAGTGAGAAGCAGAAAGCAGAAGGATGTGATACGTACTCTAAAGCTGGTCTTAGATCTTGTGTTCTTAAAGCCTCTAAAATGCGGTTGAGCTCCAGAAACGGCTGTTTCATGCTCATGTCGATTACTACACCAGACTCCTGTGAAGTCAAATCAAAACACTACATGTTAGTGTTGGGATCAAATTGCCAACAAAATACAAGCACTGAAAAACTCATAAGTAACCATAAATTTGAATTACAGCAATGTTTGCAGAACTGCACACTCATATTTAAAGTATTAATAATAGAAAATAAAATCCTACCTGGCAGAGATCCTCTGCAACACTCAGCATGCCTTGTCGATAAAGATGTTCTACAATGGTTTCACTGAGGTATTTCTGCCTCTCTGGAGAGTCCCATACATTCTCAGCTACAACTGCACTCACCTCTGCATCAAAATTCTGTGTAAGAGAACAGCATTTCAAAGAAACATATTGAGCTACATAACACAAAACTTGATTAATTAAAGTAGATTAAACCACAAGTCTAATTTTATCATCAAACCAGTATGTGTTTTTCTATTTAAAACAAACAGAAAATGTACAACACAACTGTAAAGTACTAGGAAAAGAGAGAAAGAATAGGATTAAAGATATTTATTCAGACTATTTAGTCTTTCGTTAGTACGTTTTTATTTTAAAATGATTTATTTTAATTTTCCATTTCTATAATTCAAATGCTTAACATAAAAAAAACCCAGTTTGTAAGCCTGACTAAGACAAATTTAACGTCCATTCAATACTTGATTATATGCAACAATTAAGCTTGCAAGTCTTACTCTGTCAATTGCTTTCCCCACTTTTGACACACTGCCATGGATGTCTTTGTGCCTGGAGGCAAGCATCTGCACGGTTTCTTTGATTTCCTTGCAGCACTGGGCCATTGTTTGATGGAGCACTGACAAATCTGCATCTTGAACACCTAGAGTTGAAACGGAGTATGATGGAAACACAACTCAGTGAACTTTGATCTAAACAGACATATGCTACTGTGACTCATCTCTGTAACAGAGTTACGCTTATATAACCATCTACAAATCTAACGTGTGGGCTAGAGGTTACACAGCTAAATGCAGTTTTTCCTGTGTTTTTGTATGTTTGTTTGCACTGCAGGCTATTATTTATGCAGGCATCTAAAGTACACCTATTGTTCATGACTTAATGTCACCGAATTGGCTTTTTTCAAAGCTGTGAAAGCAGTTGCTTGACTTCCTCCTCCTCCTCCTCCTCTTTAAACTTGTTTTCATGTACAAGCAGTGACATATGAATCACACAAGCTGATAACATGGAATTTTTTAAATGTATCTTTTTCAACTTAAAATTCTGACTTGTTTTTACAGATTGCGCATTTATATCTCGCACTTCTGACTGCTAAGAACGGCAAGATTCTTTATTCTATAGCAGAAACAAGATTTCGTATTGTCCAGTTTCTTTATACTTATTTCACATATGTTCTGTCACGTGTGCCATTCAGATGTAGTAGAAACTACTAGATGATCATATTGTACCAAAGCCCAGAATTTGGTAGTCAGGTGGATTCTAAGCTCACCATAGGCAACCAATCGACTTCTTAGCTCACAGACATTCCTCAGGAGTTCATCCAGCCTTTCTTCTGACTGATGTCCATATGTGACAAACCTGTGTAGCACCTTCTCAAGCTCTCGTTCCACACAAGCACACTGCTCCATCAGCACAGCGTTACAGCTTTCACACACACACAACGTCCTGAAAAACATTAAACACACATACAGATTACAAACCTATTAAATTATAAAACCTGCATAGATCTTGTGATCTTTAGTCGGCCAATTCCAGGTATTAGTATAAGTAAGATATACGATAAAATATATATGCTTCGCGTCGGGTCCTGATCACACTGTCGGGGGTTATTTCTGCGATAACTACCAGCTGCCTGTACATTATAACGCTTATTACACGGCTACTTGCCACATAAGGGAAAAAAACTGGACATAAATATGAATTTGAAACATTTTGTTGGCATATTTGTTTTAAATTAACATCTTCATCCTTCCGCGAAACGATATAGTACCACGTGACTTACATTCAAATGTTAGTAAGACAATTTATAACATCTACATATGAATATATAACAACGGATGTATTTTAGTTATTTATTGCACCTTATGTTGT
>JAUMHR010000064.1:8551756-8564679 GCA_032361145.1 Enteromius fasciolatus
TTATACTCTAATCTTGGTTTATGGAACAGGCCCCAGCAGGGTAGCCAAAGCTAGCTAGCTAAAACATTTAGAGACCCACCTTTTCGGGTAATTACGGTAGCTTTGCACATGCTCAGAACGCGACATCCGGAAATAATATTGTAGGCGAGAATTAAAACCTCTTGAGTTGAGAGGGGTGGTCGCGACTCGGTAAAACTGTGCCACTGATAGCGCATAAACACTCGTTGAACATGAACACGGATCTTTTTTAGCCATCGACTACGTTTGTGCAGTCATCTGGAGTGGGATTTACTCTTTTAAGGGTTTGATTTGTGTGGTCGCGAGCTTAAAGACAGAGCACACAGAGGAACGGTCCATTCCATTGCTTGTGTACAAAGTTGGGTTACTTCGGGTGACAGCCGTTGCTATAGTTGATGTCATATTATTTTAACCATATGCGCAAGTAAATTAATTGCTGTGATTGCAAAGCGGACGCGGAAAACCATGAAGTGTGACTGGTGTTGATATATGGCGTAACGTCATAGTTTTATTGGACGCAACTTTATTTATTATTTGTGCAACTGAAAACTAGTGAAACCATGGCGGAATCGGTCAAGACCTTTCAAGCGCACCTGACTGCTGTCATGGACAGTTTAGTCCGCGCATCAGTGTGCGAGATCACCAAACTCTTCCAGGACACGGTGAACGACTACCTGGTGGAAATCTCGCTGAACAGAAAAGAAAACGAAGCGTTGAAATTGAGACTGAGGCTGACTGAGAATAAACTGAGAAACGAACGCAAATATGGCATGGGCTGGGCGGCCAGTCGGCGAGCGGCTGGTCTGCTTGGCGCCGACGACACCGTGCGCAAAGCGCGCAGAGCGGATCTCCAAAGTAAGCGCACTCGCATTCATTATGTGATGCTTCTGTATTTTCGTGCCTTTGAGTGGGAAACCATAATGGCGACCTGCTCCTCAGTTCTCAGGTTTCTTTCTCCTTCCTCTCCTCCTCTTTTGCATTCCTCCCTCCCCCTCCTTCTCTCCTCTCTCCTCTCTCCCCCTCCCATCTCTCTCTCTCAGGAGGCAAGCAAGGGAAGGAGTGGAGTGCTGATGCGTGGGAGGAGGGGACTGGAGGAGTGAGGGATGAGAGGAGGGACGTGTTCCGTGTCCATCTGCCAACTGGAGGAGGTGGAGGTGGGGAGGAGGAGGAAAGGATATGCATCTCTGGGGAGAGGAAGGAGGTGGCTAGCATTAAAGAGGAGGTGAGTAGCCAATGGGGTTTGAGGAAACCGCTGCAGGGAGCAGAGGGGAGATGCAGAGGGCTATGGACAGGAGATGAACCTAAAAAGAGAAATCTCATTGTGCAAAAACTGCACCAAAGAATTACAGTAACTACAAGGCGCTTTTTTCTTTGTCCTCTCTCTAATATTAAAATACCTAATATTATAATACTTAAAATTACAAATTGTCATCATTTATGAACCCTTAAGTTGTTCCAAACCTTTGCTAATGTCTTTCTTCTGCTGAACACTAAAGAGAAAATGATTTGAAGAATGTGGGTAACTAAAGATTCGATAGTAATTAAAAAACCCAAAACAATGGAAGCTACCATTAGTGGCCTAACTTTCTTTAAATTACCTTCAACAACAACTAGAGTGTGAACAATCAATGACAGGTGAAAAATTTTTATTTGGGGTGAGCTATACCTTTAAGAGGTAATATTTCCCAAAATATGCATGTCCTTGTTGAATTTTCACACTCTACACTAAGACTATATTGTCACGGGTGAAGAATCACACAACAAGGAGAGTTCAAAATAAATATCCCGGAGGGTGGATTTATTTACAAAGTGGATGAACAAAAGTTTTAAGGTGGGTGCTCTGGTAAGTGGCATGCTCCTGTGGGGCTGATCGGTCCTCAGCTGCTTTCTGGGAAGGTAAGTAGAGAACAAGTTACCGCTGTGTCTCATGGAGAAGTTTCTCAGTCTTTGGTAGCTGGAGACGGGCCGATCAGCCAGCGGACGTCGACTTTGGACGCTCATCACAATATTTGCTGTGATATCTGATTTCAACATCTGTAAAGTGATCAGATCTCGAGTGGATAGTGTTGGTGTCAGTCAAAAATTTATTGCAGTAAAGCAAGTTTAAATGTAATGAAAACAGCAGAAATGCAACATAAATAAATCTCCTCAGTTCTGCCTAAAATGTTTATTACCTGTTTTGAAAGAAATGTTATTGTTAGCAAAGAGAATTTTTTTTCTCACTTCTTTCTTCTTCTGTGGGATGATGGATAAAGGTGGAAGGCTACAGATCAGACTCCCTGAGGCTGTTGCAAGAGGCTCTACAGATGAACCAAACTGAAACCAGCCCTCCCTCCCCCAGTCCCACCCACGGTGAGCACTGCAGTGCTTTGTTCAGGAAAATGGCTAATAATTTCTTTGTGATTGTGAGCATAAACAGTTAAACACAATTCTGTCATTAGTTCCTCAATTGAAACACAAGGAGAAAACTTTACACAGTTTTAATAAATTTAAGTTATTTATCTCGCACAGACATTTGACAATTCACATTAGGCATATATATATATATATATATATATATATAAATAGATAGAAACAATAATTTAGTACTGATGAATCTAATTAAAATATCTAAAAATTCTACTATCAACTATGACTAGAGAAATTTAGAAGTTTGATATGCCTGGGTAATAAATTATGATTTTAACCTATTTTTTTAAACAGCTGGGAACACAAAATCATTGGCCTGGTGGTAACAATTCAAAGGTAATTAACTGTTAATTGGACCCGCAACTGGCAGATGTGAAAAGTGACTAGTTTACACTAAAGAAATAGTTGATGCAAAAAATTATAAACTCTGTTATCATTTACTGACTGTCAAATTGTTCCAACCTTGTATTACTGCATTGTCATCTGTGGAACATTTAAAGGAGATATTGTGTGGAATGCTGGTAAGCCATTGTATTGATGCTTTTATGGTTTTATTGTGTTATGTGTAAAAATTTTAGAAGTAGCTAAAATAACCACACATATAAGAGCATGTCAAAACATCTTAGGGAGCCCCCAAATCACCTCAGACCCCAGAGAGTTAAATGTTTGTTTTTTGGGAGCTTGACAGCTGTGGCCACTATGAACTGCTAATGTATAAAAAAAATTTTTTGTGTAAATTCAACTTTGCCATCACACCAATAAAATGTATTTTAAAATACCCAAATACTAATATAATGTAATAATATTTCACAATGTTTTTACTATATTTGTGAACAAATAAACTCTTCGAAAAACATTTCTAGCATTTTAAATGTATTATATTTGAGATATCTAATTTCTGTCTGCAGGAGAAATGGGCCCTGCTTCTTCTGGTCCTGAATCCGCTGCTGCTGGAGTATGGGAGGAGCAGCCAGCCTTGTCAGAGGAACCAATAACTGGTGGAGACGAGCTCAGCGGGCTTGAGACAGCCCTCAAGGCGGAGCGAGAGCGTGAGGAGGCGGAGTCCGGCCTGGGCAGCCCATCTCAAGAGACGTGTGGATCCGAAGGCGTGGCGTTCATCGGACTAGACGGTTTATGTAGCTCTCAGCAGGCAATGTCATCCTCGTCACACAGAGCAGACCCTGCTGAACTACAACTCCCATCAACCCCTACCAACAAAGAAGAGGAAGAGGAGTCGGGAGGAGAGAGTGGGGACATGCTGCACTTCTGCGCACGCTGCGGCAGCGGCTTCAGTTCCCCATCTGACCTCATGAAGCACTCTTGCCCTGCAGCTGAGGAGCGGCCCTATCAGTGCTCTGTGTGCGGGAGAGCGTTCGGCCATGCCTGGAGCCTTAAAAGTCACGAATGCGTCCAGATAGGCGAGCAGCCGCACCACTGCGAACTCTGCGGCAAACGCTTCACACACTCGCGGTCCCTCGAGCGCCATCAGCTGGTTCACACAGGCGAGCGGCCCCACAGGTGCCCTCAGTGCGGCCGAAGCTTCAGTCGTCTCGGGAACCTGGAGAGGCATCAGCGCATCCATACTGGTGAAAGACCCTATGAGTGCGGGACGTGTGGGAAGCGTTTCAGTCGAGTGGAATACCTAAAAAGGCACCAACACACCCACATAAGCGAAGTAATGGTGAAACTCCCACCTCTGCGAAACTCTCACCACTGCTCTCAGTGCAACCAAACATTTAGTGATACTGAGCAGTTTAAACAGCATCAATGTCCGTACAACACATAATGTTATTCAGTGTTTTTGAGAATCTAGAAACCCACAGTACTCAAAAGACTTTTTTGTATCTTATATAAGCCTCGTACCACAGGCTTCTGCCTTTTAATGACCCTAAAATCACTGACTTGCACCCAGAACTTCAAAGCAAAGCACATGTAACCTAGTGCAATGATATTTTAAAGTGAAATTTCCTATTTATTATTATTATTATTAAGAAACGGTTATCCTACTCATTATTCACAGTGAATATATATCAACATATTAATCAGCTCTTTTAATTCCAAAAGTCTGTCAACTCGGATAACTATTTTTGTTATGCCAGGCTCGTTACAACAGGCTGTGAATTATTTTTGTAATCGAAGACATTTATAGAAGCGTGTTGTTTCTTATTAATAACAAATAGAATGCTTATTCATGCATTCTTCGGAAGCTTTTTCCCCTTATAGGACCCATGTGTTGTTTTAATTTTTTTTTTTTATTACTAAAATCAGAAGTTAAATATTTGTTGTGATGAGAATTGCTTTTTTGCCATGTTTCATACCGCATTGAACAATATGTATTATTGTTATATATGTAATATAAATCCCTTCCAGATGCATACTCTTATAGCTTGTCTTTATACATTGTATGTTTGTTTGCAATAAAAATTGCATTCATAATATCATGATTTGGACTTGTTCTAAACAAAACTGTACAGAGCAAGTCAAAATCTATGGCGTAGGCTGTGTTGCAGAGAAATATATGCAGTAACTATAAACGAAATACAGATCAAAAGCTAGTCGATTGTAAATAAAAGATGAAAGGCGTTTGTAAATACTTACTGATATTTTATGTCAGTGGATTTTATGTTGTTAAATAATTAGCTCAACCAACACCGCACCGGTTCAACCGATTCATTTAAATTATATAAAAACGACAGCAAAATTAATAAAAAGTACATAAACCGATAAGTGGACCGATCTAGTACAAAAAAATGGTTAGTGTTCTCATAGCTTTCTCTAAATCTTTTCACATATTCAAGCTATTTCTTTTAAGTTCAAAAATTATAACCTTAGCTTAGTAGTATAATTACATGCGTAACAAAAACACATTTTTTGTTGGGATATAAAGAGTTAACACGTAATCCATGACGTCAGACTACAGAAAACGTAGCTGTGGTGGTGTGGGGATCTCTTCTGCCGGTTTAATTTCACAGTTTCAAGGTTTGGATGTAATTTACACAATGTATTTTTTAATTTAGTTGATTTATATGTATATACATTTAAGCTAAGAATATGAACTGTGCTTTAGTTTCGACTGTAAAGGGACAAAATTGGTTTGTTTACCTTATCAGCTGTGCGGCAGCTAACGGTAGCTAAACTGAGTCACGTTAACGTTAGCAGCTGGTTTACGATAAGATATGAAACTATTTTGCGAGGTATTCTGCTTGCTTAGGCCATATAAAAAATTACATAATGCTGTTATGTTACATAAGCTATACAGCCACAATGCATTGCAACTGTTATAATACGCATGCAATTTTAGTCAAATGTGTAGCGCCTAGCATTGCAGCGCCAATGAAGAAGACTCCACATTATGAATGAAAGCCTCTTTGCAAACATCCGGTCTGTGTTTTTACAGGGTCCATCAGGCCTTGTCATCATCCCGAAGTGGGCTCCTAGAGTCGCAGCCCTGCGTTTCAACAGGACACCAGTATTTCGACATGAACTCTGACATGGATGGTGAGACTCTGACACTGGATGGATTCATCTACAGATTTGTATTAACTGTTATTGCTAGGTATTATCCAACTGAAACGGACAGTTGATGAGTACAGACTGATTCAAAAATCAAATCAAAATAACATATGGGGTATTTGTTTCCCCCTTTTCATTCCAAAAGCAGGTTTTAGATGCATAATTTACAGCATTACATTGTAAAGAATGACACATTTCAATATCACAACATATACAAACAATTTCTATACACTTATATACAAACTTATATACATTTGCATACTGCTACATGCATGTTTACAGTGCATATAAATGTATTGATCTTTTATTTTAAACCATTTTGCTATGTTCAATCAACGGGTAAACAACAAAAAGTCAAATAAATGCATAATGTCTTCTTATTTGAACATACGCATTTTTCAGCTTCGTGCATTTCTTTCTTTTTTTTTTTATTAATAGTAAGCATTAAGTACTTTTTTCTATCACTCCAAGATTGCAAAGAGCGTAATTCCCCATTCATCTTCCAGGTGACATAGAAAATCAGGTGGAGTTGGAGGAGAAGACCAGACTTATAAATCAGGTCCTTGAGTTGCAAAATACTCTTGAGGGTAAGTAACCAGCACTGCATGTTTTGTCAGATAATGTTAACTTATGCTGGGTCTTTTTACCTTTTATTATATTATAAACCAAGCATTCATTTCTGTCTTACTTTTTTTGTTTTGATAGATCTCTCAGCTCGGGTAGACGCAGTAAAAGAAGAAAATTTGAAGTTAAAATCAGAGAATCAGGTTCTTGGGCAATACATTGAGAACCTCATGTCAGCATCAAGCGTGTTTCAGACCACTGACTCCAAGAGCAAAAGGAAGTAAGAGAGCATCCTCTCTCCCAGAATCCCTTGTGTAGACGGCAACCCCACGCAGATAAACCCTTGCCATATCAACTCAACCACTAGGATTTATTTGATTCTTATGCCACTAAAATTGTAAATGTTTACATTTATTTTAATTATCAGTATTGATGTTCTTTTACGTTTTATTTTTAACAACTTTGTTAAACATATTACATGCTTAATTATTTTATAAATACATTAAGGTGTTGAACTAAGACTTTATATGTTGCTTTTTTTTATGTTCGACGGGTTGTGATATTAATATTATTTGTAATATATTGAATAGTTTTGTCTCACTAAAGAAATTGATCATTGACTACAAATGTAATATGTATTTTGTATTTCATTTCATATTTTTGTTTACTAGATGAGTTTACGGCTGTGATGTCATGACAGTTGCTCTCTCCCGCTGAGCTGTTTGTCTGTATCAGCACTGATTATAGTCAAGTTGAGAGAAAACATTTCAGGCCATTCTGATCAGGGAATGAAATTTAGACTCTTGGTGCTATCAACAGAAGGGAGTTCTCTGGCATGCGTCACATCTGTGCCTCTGAATATGTATTTCTTGTGTTTGAATGTGTAGACTCTTACTATTGTGTGGCATTGCAAATGCCTGTTTTAATTAAAACTAATATAATTTGCTGTGCTGTGAGTAAGTCTTTAGGCCCCTGTGTTGGTTTGCTTCTCGTTCAGTCGCCTCACTTCATCTGGGATTCAAGTCTACTCATATTTCACCTGAGTTTGGAGGAATGCTCCACCTGCTCTAATCAGAGGAGTGAGGAACTGAGTCTCAAAGTAGCGGTGCCTTTTTCTCAATGCTTGCTTTAAACTGCATCTGAATGTATGTCTCCCTCTTTCACAGGGTTACCAAAGGTGTTCGGAAGGACAAATCAACTAGTGTTTAAACACGCATGCCCGGAATTAGCTGAAATGTGTACATGTTAAACATTTCCTATTCTGGCTTGATTCATAGGCAGGTTTATATTCTTAGTATGTGTGAGCATTATGTAATGAAATCTGACACAGTAGCGTTTGGCTGGATTATCTGTTTGACCAATGAAAGATGAGGAGATTTTTTAATTATTAAAATTAAAGTGCCCCTATTATGGATTTTTAAAAACTTGGAGCACAGTGTATAAAGTTAAAAATTTGAAAAGTAATGCATTACAATATTGCGTTACTTGCTAAAACTTAACTTACTTAGTTAATTTTTATTGAAAGTAATGCGTTATGTTACTTTTGCGTTACTTTTTAAATATGGGCGGAGCTTGAGTGTTTAATATAATAAGTTCTATTTATAGCAAATGTAGAAGCACCCACACCACAAAGTGTGCTGAATAAACCTCAGGCTGAAGAAAAAGCAAATCCACATCTGTAAAGTACTGTAAAATACTCTTCAGCAGTAAAAAAACAACAATGAAGCACAGTCATCTTTGCTTGTAAGTAGTTGAACTGGATCATCAAAAGTCAGCAGCAAAGACATTAGTTAATAAATTGGAATTAGATACATTTGAGTAATTTTATTATTGCAGGTTTGCGTCATATTCTGAGTTTATTTTGATGAATGCTAAATCAGTGTTTTGAGTGAGATGAATTAATGCACATTTAGTCACATCCACACACTGCGCACAATGCTCTGTATTTCTGATTTCTCCCAACATGGAGTCAGGAGACTTGCCAGTCAATAAATAAGAAAACAAAGTAACTGGCATTACGTTTCTGAAAAAGTATCTCCAATATATTACTCTAAAATGAAAAAGTAATGCGTTACTTTACTAGTTACTACTAGGAAAAAGTAATATTATTACGTAACTCGCGTTACTTGTAATGCGTTCCCCCAACACTGACGTTAACCTGTTGTTGGGGCCTCCCAAAACCAAATATGAACCTTTCATCACCAATAATAGGGGCGCTTTAATTTTTCAATTCCACTTGATGCTAGGGATGAAAAAATAATAATAGAATATGATATGAGCAGGAAAGAACACATAATGATGTCATAACATGTTGTAAGTTGGTATTTATTGGCAAAGTAAAATATTTCAATAATTCAGTATAACATAAAACATGGTCGAATCCCATATGTGTGGTCCTTTTTTGGAACAATAACTTAAAATAATTTAGAAGAAGTGAATAAATCAAAACATTCATGGGCCACAATAAACAACAGTGTAAACATTTTTTCGCTCACATTGATGAGGAAACATCCAGTAATTCAGTATTATGTTGCACCTCAAGATGGCACACAGCAGTGACAGTCCTTCAAGCATACGGAAGATCCTTTTCAGACCACCAGCATGCGCTGTTGTCCACAGCGGGAGGTATTACATGTTATCCTGTGGATCCAATTTCTTCTCTCCTCAGCTCATTAAACTTTAATAAAGATCTGTCAGAGAAAGAGACGTGACTTTTAAGCAAACCTTAGATACTGTGGCACAGCTGCAAACAAGGCTATTAAAAACTGAATCAGTGGGTTACAGGATTCACAACATGACTTTCTCAGAAAGGCCGTTTAATTTACAGACAAACAAGTCCGAACCTAACCCTAACCCATATTTGTATAGTTAGACAAAAATATAAATAAAATGGTGACTGGTAGTGACTACAACATGAGGTCGGCATCTGTTGAAATAGCATACTGTGAATTCATTTCCAAGAATTTTGCAAAACATATTCAAATTAGATATCTCTGATGACAGATACACTTGACCCTTTCATTAAGCATTGCTGGGTTGACCTCCTAACTAAAAAAATGGACAATCTTATAAAATACACATTTGTTGGACAGTTACATAAATTAAATAAATTACACATTTACATTTTTAGGTACTTTAAGTAAATTTTACAATGAACTGATATTTTTGTCAATTTACCTGAACTGCTATTATTTATGAATTTAATAACACAAAGTTAAATGAAAAGATTTAAGTTGAAAAACGCAAATTTAGAATATATACACGAAAAATATACAAATTGGACTAACTTTTAAAGACCTCAATCAAGTCACTCAAGGTGAGAAATGAAAGAAATATGTTTGAAACTGAAAAGTGACTTATCAAGCACAAAATGGTCAATACAATAAAAAAATGAAAGTTTTCTGATCCATTAGAAAGAAAACAACAATATTGTGGGCTAAAATAAATGTTTAGAGGCCATTTCTGGCAAACTGTTCCTGATAGCAACAATCTACCCAAACATTGTGCAATAAAATCCTTGATTTATAACGACATGATAATATGTTTCACATGGAGCAAAGTACTTCACACGATTAGCTGGAGAATACTAGCTTAGCATTGTAAAATAAATGTGAATAGTCATACTGAGGCCTTATGACCTTTTACTTATTTTCATTTGATTTACTTTAAGAGCGAAACACTTCACAAATGTGCTAATAAACCACTTTTCCTTTTTGTATTTCCCTGGAGAAATGTCAACAAACCTGGGTTGGGTCTTCATTGCATTTCTGTGAGTTATAGCTTACTCACGTCAGCATGGCTTTCTCTGTATTAATTGACTGTTAGCTCAAGCCCTTCCCAATCAGGCAAGGCCTTTTTTTAAGTGTTATTTATAGATGCTATGAATGTGTCTCACCTCACTGAGAAGGACCCAGACGTCAGAATCAGAGTGAACCAGGAGTCGCATGGCTGCTATTTCTCCTAAAGCTCCATCCACTTCTCCCTCAGCCACTCCGTTTCTGAAAGAACCTAAGAAAACAGAGATTCACAAATTAAACAGCCTTTTAAATGGAGAGATTGCATGACATTTTATAGCTGGTTTTCACACTCACACAATATCCTGGTCTCAGACAATGGCCAAGCATGCTCACATTTTTACATAACCGCATTTGAGCTCAAGTTTCTTAATGTGGCTTATTCAAAGAGACGAAAACAAAGCGAGTGTGTTTATTACAGACATGCACACGCAGTCTGATAACCTTGATCATTAGCATCCACAAAATACAATGTCAGGGCTGATGTGCCATTAAATTAGATTCACAAATCAGTAATGCTTGTTTATTATACAGCTGTCATGAAAAAAACATTTTAATGTGTGATTCTAAAACCAGCTGGATTTCCTGATTCTTAATAACTGTAATAAAGTCTTGATTCCCTATACAAAACAAGTCCGATACAGTCTTTTAAAGAATAAAATGGTCTATTATGCATTTTATTGATTAAAATCACAATAATATTCTGAAATATTATTACAGTTATTATATTTTCATATATGTTAAAACATAATTTATTTCTGTGAAGGGAAAGCTGGACATTCAGAAGCCATTATCCCACTTTTTAGTGTCAAATTATCATTTTGAAATAACTTTAAAATACTGATTAGGTGTTTAGGAATCCTTCCCTATTATTACTAAAGTTGAAAACAGTACTACTTAATATTTGTGGAAATGCTTGAAAATGTGTTTTTATTTTCTTTATTTATTTTTTCATGAATGAAACGTTCAAAATAACTGCATTTATTTGGATGTAGTATGCCTTTTGTAACTGTCACTTTTGATCAGTTTAATACATACCTTCTGAATAAAAAAAAAACATTATAGTGTACAAACTGAACGTTCTTTGTTCATGTAAATATGATAAAAAAGTAATGAGTTTCAGGGAGTGAGAACCACACTAATTAAGCAAACGAGAGAAACATTAGAACAATTTAGGACTGAGTCTTCGTGTCCAGCTCAAATGAAAGCACGTCACAATGGAAAAAAAGAAAAAACACTTTCTTTTTCCAGGTGCTATCAATTCAGTACTTGTTCAAGAAGCATGCTGTCATAGTTTCACTTCACTCAGTGCTCTATACTAGGGGAAAAAACTGAACCAGTTCTGAACCGGTTTTTGATACCAAACCTGTAACTTCACAGACGTGTTCACAAGCAACACTGGAGTTTCCTGTAATTATCATGATTATCTTCACAGCTAGTTTAACAACTCCTTTAACTAATACCATCACATAGTTTTCTATTGATGCATTAAAGTATCATTTACGATACTTGAATTCTTAGTTCACTGACAAGTAAATGATTGCACTTCACATGCATTTATGCCAAATTTTACAAATGAGTGAAAGAAAAGACAAGAAACAGGAAATCAGTGATGAATGAATACCTATCTGAACAAAGCCATCAGATGAGGGTTTACAGCAGGCTAATTCTCCTCTTGTGCCCTTTTCTTTCACAGAGTTCTGTAAAACACAGACATGTCAACATTTTACACTTCAATCCAAATGAAAACACATCAGGAAGTATGTACAGAAATCCTCGTCAAACAGGTTTGAGGCAAAGTCTGAACTTAAACACGAACTCAAATCTACAAAGAACACAATTTTGGTTTTGGGTGTCAGTTTTCTGTTGTCTTAGACGTGTTTACATGTCTAGCATGCAGTAGCAAGGACCCATCACCACAAGCAAATGAATACAAATGCACACTTAGAAAAAGGGTGTAGTCACAAAAAATATTTACACAGACTGAATCCACCCATTTCATACAGCTTTGGATTTAGAAGTAATCAAGGTATTTCAAGTATTTAAGACGTTAAAGCACTTAAGGGTTAAAAAAACTAACAAACTACTAAGCGGTCATGACGCAAGCTAACCGGTTCTGGGATCAACAACAATTTAAAATGTGAGTTTAAACATTGTGTGCTTATCTTTTATGAAGGAATTAATTAGTCAAATATATACTAAAAAATATTGACAGTGTAAAACTATTAGGGAGTGTACTAAGTAGGGAGTCATTTACAGTGTGGTCACTGCTGAGCTCTTTCTCCCATTTTTTTGTTGTGATTCTCTGATTGGTGAATCGTTCTCTTCAGGTGTCACAACAGTTACAACAGTAAACAATGAAATGTCTTACACCAATCTTACAAACAAATACAAAATGTTGTGATTCTCTGATTGGTGAATCGTTCTCTTCAGGTGTCACGGTTAATTTGTAATCCGCCACATGAAATTTGTCTGTTAATGATTATATATCCAGATTTTTTTATTTCTTTAACAGAACCTGATAGTCTGTCTTCAAAGGTTTAAACTACTCTTCAAATGTTCAAGCATTAAAATGTCAGATTCAGGATCCAATAAAATGATGAAAAGTGATAGTACAGACATTTT
>JAUMHR010000064.1:8574715-8586742 GCA_032361145.1 Enteromius fasciolatus
TCATTGTTAATCGAATCGAATTGAATCGTTCTGATTTGCAAAAATCATTTTTGAATCGAATCGAAAACCTCTGAATCATGAATCGAATCGATTCGCTGTCTACCCAAAGATTCACAGCCCACATAGTAATAGTGGTATTATGAGCTCCTGGCAGAAATGCCTCACTCAAACTAAACAGACGTAAAACCACAGAAGAAGACATCGTAAAACTTCAGAAGAGGATTTCAGATTATTATGCTGTTTGTATCAAGTAAATAGTCCAGGTACATAGTACTGTTTTCTCCGAAGTGATGCAATTGCAAGTGATTGAAGTGGTATTTGTATGAATTGAATGGGCAAAACTCTGTACTTTGAGAAACTGGGATACCCTCCAGTCAGAAAGACATGAAAACATTTCCCAAAAATACTAAACATTACCTAATACTAAACACACAGAAGACAATAAATTATAAATAGGAGTGATTTAAAGAATGTAACAGGTATGAATGTGATTTTTTGTTATTATTAAATGCACACACACACACACACCTATTGAGTAACAAATGATCTTTATTCAATTTCACTTCCACATGTTGTTTTTCTTAACATGGTGGTCCTTAATTGTGTTTAAATACGTTTTACTGCATGCATGCTTTATTGGTCTGCTTTGTCTGAACTTGGCTTCTGGTCAGATGAGCTGTGCTTGACCACTTCACAGAGTTCTGCAAAAATAGAAGAAGAAGAAAAAACTCTGTTTTATTAACTTGCATTGTTTTTGCAATTCATTCAGTGTGAATTGATTCTGTTTTCATTTTGATTTGGGGTTAAATTGACATGAACATATTCTTGACAGATTGACCTGTAACATCTGAAACTGAAATCATGTTTTTTTTTTACATATGTGACATTGAATCTGACAAGACCAGGAGACGTTTTCTCAAAATCACTACTAATAACTGTTGCTTTCAATGAAAACTACATACTTGAAGCCAAACTGACCTGTTACTCCATCATAGGAGTACTGCGTTTCTTTTTTGAATCCAAGACACTCAGCTTGCTTCCAGTAGGTGTCCATGTCAGACTGGGTTGAGTTGATCTCTCTCTCTGTGGGAGAAAAGAAAAAAATTAATGTAATGGAATATATCATTTTAACACAATGTTATCGATGGATTTTGTGACTTACTGAAAAAGTACAGTGTCTTTATGGTCTCATTTTTGAACTGGCTGATGAAGCTGATGGTGATACAGTCAGGACAGGATGGTAAGAACCTTCCCTTTGATATTGTGCCATTCTCTGCTGATCAAACACCAGCATAACAATAATAGTGTTCAGAAGTAATGAGTTTTAGCTGAAATAAGCTTTTGCATAAATAAACTTACCATTGGCATCAAATGCGTTATCTTTAAAAGCTAAGTTGATGGTGTTAAATTCACACTTTCCTTTTCTGAGAGGGAGAAAAATACCAGATTCAGAATGCTGCTTATCATAATGATGAAATTCTTTCAGATTAGCAAAACATGTCATAAACAAGACAGCACTTACAGCATGTTCCCTTGACTTAGGGTTAAAGTGTTTTCAAGAGTGCTTGGGCCGAACTCTACCCATGAGCTGTTTACATTCTTCAGGATGTCTGTAAATAAGACGTGATCAGCTATGCCTTCGAGAAACATCCATTTACCCATGATCTGCTTGGAAGAGAAAAGAAGCTGAAAATTTAAGATCCTTATCTTCAGTAGCGTTGACTTACTATAAAGGAAAAAATGCTGTGAAATATATGCACTTACACTTTTTTTGTCATCCTCCAGGGTTAGTGGTGTTATGAGCTCTTTACAGTCTGGCAGAGAGGCCTGACTCAAACTAAACAGACCCAAAAGAGCAGTTAAGACCACCGAAGAAGACATTGTAGAACGTCAGAGGATTTCAGATTATTCACCTGGAGAACAAGTACTTTATATAGAACAGTTTATCACATATTAACTCCTGGATTTTCAGAAGTGATGCAACCGTTGTTGTTTTTTTCTGATGCAAGTGCCAGTTAATCGAAATGAATTAAATTGGTAAAATTCAGGACTTTGGATCGGGTAATTCCTGAGGTGACATAATATGCAAGTAATTGTGTAAAAACACAATGTTCTTATTTTTCTTTTTATTGGTACAGTCTTTAAGTTTTTTTTTTAAAGAAAATATCTTAATAATATTAGGATCCATTAAATATATTTTAATTCAAATTTACATTCATTTTTATTTATTACAATATTGTTTGTTCTGTAAATGATCTTCACAGGTCCTTCTATCTGCCTGGTAGTACATTATGTGAAATAAAGCTATACTATAAATAAATGATACGAAATGAATTTGAATTTAGTTTTATAAGATTTGCTCTCCGCATCATTGTAATTAAAATATCAATATAATTACACTTCTAAAGTCTGAAGTCTCAATCTTTAGTGAGCTGACAGATTCTGAACTGTAAATCATTAACGTCAGTTCATTTGCTGATGTTTGTTTTATACTACATGAGGTTTGATAAGATAGCATTAAAAGGAGTTTAAGCAACTAAACAGGATTTAACAGAGATAGAAAGTCAGTTATTTGGTCAAATTGCATGTAACAACACTATAAAGTTTTTGAATCTCAGAATTTAATTTCAGTTTAATGGTTGTTATAAATCTTCTTACCAACTATTTTAGTCACTTCTTTTGGTCAGAGATTGAAAGTAAAGGAAAACGTTATTTGGGGGTATGACCGTGTAAGCTTGGATGTGGAAAATATTAAAGTGATGGATAACAAGTCCCACTGATCAAAAATAAAATGGGCAGTAGTAAAATAGGTCCACTTTGAGTCACCGCACTGTTTAGACACGGACAGTCCCAATAAATAGGTTTATCTCTTTGGGTTTTTTCTTTGTGAATGATCTGGTCGATTATTCTTTGCCCTTTCTGCTCACGAAGCTCCTGCTGACCATAGAGAGAGATCAAAGAGATGTCACCGGGGCTGTAAGAGGACGGCTGAGGGCAGTCCAACCAATCAGTGGCCAAAAGCCGAGGGTATCCTTCTTCAGGGGCGGAGCCTGGGTGAGTAAATTTCCAGTAGGAATTGCCTTTGAAAAGGTAGGTTGAACCTGATTGATTTAGAAAAGAAAAAAATCAGCAGTGCTCTACATCACTGTCACACATGTATATGCACAATGCAGCATCATATATATTTTAACTAGGTCACACCCTTAAAATCTCCAGTGCTTTCTGGCCCGCTGTCGTTCTCCACGATGATTCCATTCACTCCTTCTTCAATGAGCTCTCTCCAGACTTCGCTTTCCTCTCCTTTCTTTTCATCTTCTCTCACAGACCCCCACACCACACCCTGCTTTGGGTCCCAGTGCAATCCTTGCCACCCTCCTTCTGAGTCCTCAGGAGCCACAGCAGACAGAGGCTGAGGGAAACCCTCTTGTAGTGACAGATCCTTAAACAGCCAAACCTGGGAACCTGTGCATGTATGTTTAGCAATACGGTATTATGTCTTTGTTGCAAATCTCTTTTATAACTGTACTACAAAACATTATGGTGCATATGAATAGCATCCAATGCCATTTACACTAAGTGAGTAGCATCTTAATACTATTTACACTTACTGCTATTTACCCAGTTTGCACTTGGCCTGTCCTGGGGCCAAGTAAAATAAATGTATTTAAATTACATAAATTAACTTTCAATAAAGTGTGGTGCACAACTGTTTGTGATGTGATTTGCTGTGAACCTGACCACTAATAAAGATGATGGCATGATCCGTGTGTCTTTCCAGAACCGCTTGCAGTGGAGGAAGTGAAGAAGGAAGAGCCGACCAAAGTCTCTTTACGGGAACAGCCCTGACTGACACCAGACCACCTCTGCTCACTCTCCACATGTTCTGCCCTGCAAAGGTACAATAGAGATAAAATTAAGAGAAATATATGAAAAACATATTTGCTCATATGCTGACACTGACTGGATGGATAGAGGAGGAAGTTAATATACTATCTCCATAAAAGTGTTAAAATCTTCAAAAGTCTACCTTTAAAAAAGAAGATTTCTCCTCGAATCTTAGCAACTGCATCAAAACTGGTGTTACAGCGATCCACAGAACTTAAGACAATGAGAGAAATATGTGATTTTTCTCTTCATTAACATGCATTGAACATTTTATCAAACTCAAATAAAACAAACACGACTGCAAATATTTAAAGGTATAGATTAAAAAAAAAGGAAATTCTGTCCTTATTTAATTGGCCTCAAGTTGTTCCAAATGTTTATTTGTTATATTGAAAAGAAGATATTTAACCAATGCTGGTAACCAAACAGTTGCTGGTAGAGTTTCACTTTCATTACATTGAAAAAATTCTTTGGAAGTACATGGCTATTGGCAACTGTTTTACCAACATCCTTCAGAAGTATGACAGAACTTTCATTTCTCTGTGAATTATCCCTTCAAACATCTTTTGCCTTTACAGTCAGCATGAAACTGTCTTCAGAATTTACTTCATTACTTTGTTATTATTTACTGTGTTAAACCATAAATACACCATATGACTCTTGTTCACGTATTTCCTCAGTCCATAGTTACTTGTTGAGATTTTGGACAGTCATAGTTATAGGATTTCAAATATCAAACATATTTTATTTAGCCTGTATTAGAACACATAACGTACTTGTGATGTTTTGTTTCGCACCATCACACTACTTAAAAAGTCTGATAGTCTGCAATCTAATAGTAAATAATGTCCAGTTTTTTCTCCAGTTATTCCTAAAAAATCTGTGTAGATTTATACCAGTGTTTGTCACAATAAAAAAACATGCATAACGGTTGATGTTGAAATCAAAAAGGTTTAATTGATCCTTTCTTACCTGTTGAAATGGCTGTGAGCATGTCTGTACATGTGTGTGAGTCTGTGTACTCCTCCATGTCGGTGATGCAGTTGAGCCTCCGTCACGAGAAGTGGTCTGTCAGTTGGAACGTGATTTCCCCTCTGACCTGAATTCACAAACAGACACACATGAAGTAAAGATACTTTAAGTAACTGCCAAACTGAGATTCCAAACAAGACATTTAGGGGAAGTTTCCCGAACAGGGTTTAAGGCTAGTCCTAGATTAAAATAAATGTTAAGAGCTGTCTAAACTGGAAAAAGCTTGCACTGAGATATCTTAAAATACATCATTGTCTTTGTTTGGTCTTAAAATGCTCCCAGATAATGCATTTTTGTGAGACACGTTTCTAAAAATTCTTAAATGTCCTAAATTAGCAAAGGTCTAGTCCTGGCTTAATCTAACCCCTATCCGGGAAACCGGCCCTTAATGACTGTTACCGTAAAGGGCTGTGATGTGTTGAAGGTCATGATGTCCCAGGCTGAAGTGTAGCGGGTCTCCTAGGGGCCCCTGGTAGTATGGACGCATAACAGATTGACGTGCCGATGAATGGGTCAGTCCGAGGGCATGACCAAGCTCGTGCACCAGCACCGTGAATAGATCTGTGCCCTCCGCTGCTGTGTATAAATGCACACACGCTGAATTAAGCATGCCACTGCATCATTAAGTCACTTCTGTAAGCATAAAGAAGTTGTCCCGGCTACTAGGATATAATAATTCAATAATACAAATCATTTTAATGGCGGATTGTAATCCAGAAATGATTATATGAAATACATGTCAATTCAATTAAATTATATTCCCGTTTTAAATGTGCTTGTAATTACAGATAGCCTTGAAAATTAGATAGCTTTGTATTTTAACGACAACCAGTTCCAAGACAAGTACAGGGTTCACTCTATGATGACGGCTACACGTACTCCTCAAAACATTAGATTCATCCGCGCGAGAGTACAACCCACGCATGGAATATAATTCCGCGAGGAACTGCAATGCCAGGTTTTCAAACATAGATGGCGACAAAGTGGCAAAACGAACTGTTGATAAAATTGAATAAACCATTAAAAATGTCAGGCTATAAGGTTAATTGTGCTTTTCTTACCCCATTTTACAGTACGATTAAGTAAGCATTAGATGATGGGAAAGCTATTTTTTAAAACAAAACAATACAAAATCTCAAAATGAATATTTGTCTTTAATGTTTTACATTATAAATGTGTAAAATGTAAATTCCCTTGTTGTTTTTATTTTTGGCAACAGAATGAAAATGATTGGCTTGTATTGTCCTGTTGGGTTTTACTTTGGCTTTGCTTATTGAATGTTTTGCAGAATTACCTGGTTGTCTGAAGGCCCATTCCTCCTCTGCATCCAAGTGAACTCCACCAGCCCTGTCTGGATCTGACGGAAAGAAAGCATGGCCCACAGATCCACCTGCTCCATCAAAGGGATATCCGTCTCCATGGGAACCGCGCAAGAAATCAATCTGGAGATCCGCGCCATCTGGTCCTCGCACCTATTTGAAATAGTCTGTGAATTTACATGAACACAAATGTATTCAAAAACACAGGCTTTTAAAAAGCAAGTAGAACCTCATGGAATTCAAGTAATGTTGGATCAGCCCACACTCTGAGTGCATAGTACACAAGGGAGCGAATCGTTTCACGGGACAGTTTAGAGGATGCCGGGTAAGAACGCAGCCTGAAAAACAAAACAAAACGAAGAATAAGAGAATAAGATGCATTTTCTAAGACGTTTTAACCTTTGCTGTAATACTGTGTAACCATCAAGTATGTGAAAGCAGGATGGAAAAGCAGGAAGAAAAACACAACTGCTAAAATAATCAGACTAACCTCCAGTTGATATTCCTTCTCGTCCAGGTAGAAGCTGCTCTTTTCATCCTTTGATTTTGCATCTCGCTGTGTAGTGCCGATGTCTGAATGGTTTGGTCATCATTGTCTGGAAGTGAGCACCGGGGTGACTGCATCAGCTGAACGGTCTCTTCATCTATGACAGGAAGGTGAGGGTAAAGACAAAGGCACATCTTATGAAATAAGATTTATGATTTAAAACAGTGGGCGGCATATCGTTTTTCATACCTAACACTCCGGTGTCGTCCAAACCAGCAAACCTCTGCATTTTCTTCACTGCTTGAGTGACAGCAGTCCAGGCCTGTAACTGACCTGTAGAGGGATCAGGGGGTGGGAGATATCCATATTTGGTGAGCCAATCCTGCAAACAGTACAAAAAGGAAACCATAAAAGATTTATTCAAACACACCACCATTGAAAACTTTGAAAGAAATGTATGCGTTCTAAGCATTTATAGGAGTTGTAGCTATTTATTATATATATAGGCTATATATATTGATATATATAAGTATGTAACCTAGTTTAGTTCTATAACATGACAATTAAAATTAAAACAGGATATTCAACATTAAATTAGTGATGGAGAGCAAACTCATTTTATGGGCAAAAAAAAATTTAAAATGATGAAAACAAACCACAAATCATGCATATTAAGAAGCATATAGGATCAATTTCATGTTGACTTTTAATGGAACACTGAAAATGTTCTCACCACAAGTTTGATGCTCTCATCTTCTGTGGGTAAGACAGTGGGTAAAGCAGTAGACGTAACCGTGCTTGCCAAAGTGGTTGGCAATGTATCTTTATCAGCCGTTCCGTAAACTTCCACTGTACGTCCACACATGTAGAAGACAACTACTGTCCAAAACATCGCCATCATGCTGGGAATATATACATCATCTGCTTCTAATAGTAGAACTATGAAAAATACTGTTGATGGAGAATCTCAATCCTCCTTAGTCACGTGAGTCACGAGCCTCTGTTGCGTTGAGGAATTGGAGAATTGATGCCAGCACTGTAAATGCACATATACAAGATTGTGTTCTATAGTATTCTGAGCAATGAAAACAACAACAAGATGATAAATTAAATCAGTAGTGCAAAAATCTCATAAAAGTGAGGCCTTCTTTCAGTCTCAGAATAATCCCTTTACTTCACTACACTGCCGACTGCTTTGGTTGCAAAGCTGCATAATTAAATTGCAGATGGCTAGTATCAAAGAGAAAAGCATGAAGAGGCTACAGAGGTTTTATGTGGTTCATATTAAAGGAAATGCAGACAACAAAACGGACTGTGCTATTTAAGGCTTTAATTAAATTAGCAGGTGCAATTTCATTAAAGAAATGAGACAACGTGGGAGAAGGCAGGGTGGGGGAATGGGGCATGGAAAAGAAGAGTTATAGAATAATGGAATTAAACACTGCCAGTATCAGAGGACAAAGATAGAGGACAGTGTACGAAAGAGAGGGAGACTGACGGGAAAAAAAGGGGAAGAGACACATGAGAGTATGCATGTAAATATGTGGATTCATTAGTGTCTGAGAGATGAGACACTGACCCAGTCACGAAAAGACAGAAGGGCAGGACCTGCATAAATGTGACATTCAATAGAAGTAATAACGTAATGCATTGGCATGTCATTTATGATATGCAATTCAATCTCTCAACCTTGACCGCACAAAATATCTGACAGTTCCAGATGGAACTGTGCTGGAATTTGTCTAACACACTTAATAAATAAATGAATATAATATATATATATATATATATAACAAAGTATTATTTTTATTAGTAGAAGGATTAATAACAATATATTCAATTATATACTGAAGAATCTAAGTAAAAAATAATGTGTTTTAGCATTATCATTTTATTTTGTTTCGTATGAAATTTCATTATCAACTTGCCCTGTGTTTACATGTGATCTGAAGACACTCAAGTTTGTACTCTATAATATGAGAATATGCCTAGAATGTAAGATTGTTTTAAACCCTATATAGACAAAAATTACATATCTGCATTCCGTAGGCTACATTATGAAGATTTATCATTTACTGTTATCATTTACAACTACCACATGATGTGACTAAATACAGACTAAGTGACAAGAAAGAAATAATGTACTCAGACTTATGTTTTAAACGTAATTGATGCAGGCAAAAGATGTCAGAAATGTTCAAGGCTCAACTTCATGAGCAAAAACATGAGCAAATACAAAAAAGGAATAATGAACCCAGACTCATTTTGATCTTTAATAACTGAACAAGTTCAAACTAGTCAGATATCAACAAAGAAAACTAACAAGAAGTTACAGTTAATGCAGTAAATGATGTTATTCCAAACAGAAAGAAATGGGACATGCTTACCTTGCTCTCAACTTTGTTCCTCCTTTGCACTATAGTCTGCTCTGTCCCGCTGCCTTCCTTCTCTGTTCCTGAACAGATGTGTTCCTCTCATCTCCTCAAGCCCCCCCCACCCCTTCTGCCTCTGCACTCGCACAATGGACTCCTAATACCCCCTCAATAACATACCCCGCCATGCTAAGTGCATCGGGCATTTGCTTACACTCTCTGTGTGCTTGGAAGATACCAGTGTGAAAAAGCCTCTTTATATCCAGAGAGGAGATTTAGAGACATGCTTAGTTGCACATGTCCACCCACTCTATTTCCTATACTTCAATATACAAACCACTCAAATGTCATAGATTTCATCACCTGCTAATGGATGAAACATTAAAGTGATTCTAAACACAGCATGAACATTTACATATTTATATATGGATCTTTAACTGTGAGATCTAAGTCAGCTATACCGGATTAGGGTTTCACTTTATCTTTGGGCTTGTGTGTAGTTGTGGATATGCTGGGATTAAATCCTCTTAACGAAAGGATTTAAAAAATTAAAAACGAAGATTTGTAGAGATCTAGCTAAATGCATTGTTGCTGTCTGGTCCTCTGTGGCATATCAGATTGAGATACACAATGTCTGTATTTAAAAAATGTAAATGTTTGTTAGCACATATAATATTAATCAAATCCTGGGATTTCTGTGCAGGGTTTAACTTGTTCAAACTTGTATCATGGCAGAAAGCAGGAGAGAAAGCACATTTCCAGATGGGCTATCTGTCTTTTTCGCTGGATAATACTGAGGGGAGTCCCAAGGGAAAAGCTGGATAGGAAAAGCATACTTACAAGGGCAACTGAGGCGTGTGCTGAATGCTTATATTGTAACTTGACCTCCTGATCTGGTATACTTCTCAGAGTATAACCTGTCAGCTGCAAACTGAAAACCATATCACCTCAGTGCTCCATCTTTTCGAGAGATTACAGCTTTTAATAGCTTCAAAACTGCTTATACTTGGAATATTAAACTTTCCAGAGAGAGGGTGCAGCATGAGTAAAGGATGCATTATTGCCTTGTCGTCCAGCTGATGATTTTGACCCGCAGGTCAAAGTGTGTGGCCCAGAGAAGCAGATGTTCTCACTGTATTTTTAGAAAGATGCACAAGGCAGGAAGTTTATCTGTGAATGGATGCATGTGTTCAAAAAGAGAGTCATCAAGAGGCACAAAAGACCAAGTGAACTTCCTTGTCTCCAAGACAACAGAGATGCCTTTAGAGGAACTCTGCAATACAGATATTCATTGTGCACTAAGGACATGGGCCTCAGCTTCACTCTCACAAAGAATGGCACAGGAATTTCTTACTATGGTCACCTCTGACTAATACTACAAAAAATAGACTCCCAGTGAGTCACTCATCTTTCGCTTTAGAGAAAACTATTGTATTTCACCCGTTAAAAAGTTTGGGATCAGTAAGAATTGTTTTAAAAAAATTAATAGTTTACAGACACATCAAAAGTGAATGTATAAACACATGCTGTTTTTTTGAGCTTTCTATTCATCAGCGAATACAGAAAAAGTCAAGTAGCGCAGCTGTAAAAAAGGCAGCAGTTCAGATGATTATATGACGCTGAAGACTGGTAAATGAAAAATAAGCTACGAGTGAAAGGAGTAAATTATATTTTATATTTAAATACTAAATTTATTTCATATTTTAAAATGTATTCAAATAGAAAAAGGTTATTCTAAATTGTGACATTTTCAGTAGTATATATATTATTTTGTAGCCTATATTCTATCATTTTATGATCAAATAAACTCCTCTATAAATCTGTTAATCTTAATCGGCAGAGTAATGTAGAACTTTACATGCCTTTCGACAAAGGTTAATGTTATGCTATATTGCAAACAAACGAAAAAGCTTTAAAAAGAGAGAAAAAAAAAAAAAAAGCAACTGGAGATGCCGGGGATTGAACCCGGGGCCTCATACATGCAAAGCATGCGCTCTACCACTGAGCTACATCCCCATCTACGAAACACAAGAGACAGAAGATATATGTCAGTCATGTTTAAACTATATGGCGCCGTATAGTACATTTTAAATATCACAAACAGACGTAATGCTTCCTAATGGCTATCTATGCCTGCTTACAGCACAACTGAAATTATTTCAAGGCACAAATGAATAGGCGTGGACCGTAAATCCACTTAACGTTACTTCCGCATAAACCCACAAGATTTCACTTGCGGAAGTTCCTCCTTCGTAACGTAAACTAAAACATTTCCACCTATGTGACACTGATATTGACATTTAGCTGCGTGCTTATTTGTTTTCGCAGAGGCTTACTGTTATTAGAAAGCAATAACTAACAACAACTTCACGATTAATGTTCTGTCCTGGACAAGTTATTTTTTGTTTTTCAAAACTGTCCTCTGTCAGCACAAACACGACTAATGGGACAGGGTGAGGCAGGATTATGGAGGATATTATTTGTGTCAGCTCGGGCAGCGACGACGACGACGACTCTGATTTAGAGGTCATAAGCAGTTATAATGAAAAGAAAGAAGACGCAATTCCGTTCATTCGAGCACAATGGCTGCCAGTCACACCTGTAAGTTTATCCTACTATTTTCGATACGTTTTGTCCGTAGCAGACTCGCAGTGTTTTCGTTTTAGCCGCTTGCACACTTAGGCAGAACATGAGAATCTTTATGTTTATGTTTACATATGCAAAAAACATATTTGTTTAGAGTGTACGTAAACTTCCACTTGTTTCCAACCGCACGTGGTTTTTGCTTTTTATACATGACGCGCGAACCATAAGTTAGCTGCCTGCAGAAGACGTTAGCGCGCGCACAGGTGACGTTATATCGGGATATTTAAGAGATTAAAGTTTAAGTTTTTTTTTATCACATTATAGAGCACAACAACATTCAAGAGCA
>JAUMHR010000064.1:8594266-8608441 GCA_032361145.1 Enteromius fasciolatus
GGACCACCAGACCCGGCGATCGGCTGAATGGATTCAAAAACAGTAAAACACATCTGTATTACTCTAGGGATGTTGGAGTGTTCCTTTAATTTTAACATTAATGCAGTCTTTTGTGTTTACTACATCCCTTAGAAGCCTCACCCTGAACATGCCCTGAACAAATATTTGTTAATGTCCTACAATATCTATAGAGAAATAGATTTCAGTCAGTCATGTTTTTTTGTTTTTACAGGATGACGATAAGGAAGATGAACACTATGGTCCCGCTGAGCCTCTATGTCGTCAGAGCCTCAGCTTGGTCTACAGCACCATTGAGGAGAACTACCCAGAAGGCACTCTTCAGCTGCTCTTTGACTTCATTCAGCCTCGGTATTACCCACCGGTGGATATTACGACACATCTGCTCAGGGGGATTCTCTTAAACCCACAAAGCCCTGATGTTTTTGTCATAGAGGCCTATAACCTATTGATGAAGACTCAAAGGTGAGTATGACCACAGCTGCAACTACTTGGTTTAAAACAGTATGAACAGTTTTCATGGAAAAGTCAAGTGTAGATCAGAATTGTAGCCTGGTAAGTTATGCATGTGCTGTGAAACATGATATATGTGAAGAACTTACTATTCATGATAATTTTAAGTTATATGTTTTGTACGTTTAGATACCACCCTGTGGATGCTTCGACAGTCCCATGGGATTGGGAACTGATGAAGTCAGTAATGAAGGATCAGGTAGATACATTTGGAACTTGTAAGTAATTTGAAGATATATTAAATATTATGAAGTGATTATTTTAATTTTTAACATTCCACGCTATATTATTCCTGTCTTAAGGATGACACTAGGAAGTTGCGGACGGAGGTCCAGTACCTGCTCTTGCAATACGTTTTGCAGGTTTTAGAAGATGATTTTCATTTTAAACTCAGGAGTCAGTGTCTTCATCACTCTGTTGCAAAGAAGATGCTTTCATGTGTCAATGAAACATTTAGTCAAGTCAAGTGAGTTGCAGTCACTATTGCTGGGGCTTTTTCTTTTTAGTTAAGCCAAAAAATGTAATTTGGCACACTATTATTTATTCAATTTAATGTAAGTAATTATTATTGTGATTCTTGTACTTAGGGATGTAGTACATTGGTTAATGAAGGCTGCAAAGCAGTCAGTAAACCTGTCAAAAGATGTGGACTACCCGAAGAAAGAGGACAACTATCTCAAGTAAATAAAGTGATAGTAAGATTTTATTTTAAAGAAATTAATACTGTTATTTAGCAAAAATGCATTAACAATTTTAATGTTACAATATATATTGCACATAAGCATATTCAAATGATTTCTGAACAGGGTTAACCATAAACCTAACCCTAAATTTTCCAAAAATCCCTGGATTATTCCAAAAATTTCTGGAAAGTTTCCAAAATTTCAGGAATATTTCCAACATTTGCTGGAAATTTTCCACCTTTTTGCAACCCTATTTCTGAAGGACCATATCACACTGAAGCTTTGAGTAATAACTGCTACATTATAATAGATATAATATTAAAATTATAATTTAAAAGTTTGTAATAATATTTTGCACTCCTGTATTTTTTATCAAAATGAATGCAGCTTTGATAACTGTGAAAATATCTCTTTACAGTAGTATGGTAACATATTCAACAGTGATGTATATCAACAGTCTGAAAAACAGTTTGGATTGCTCTTTCTTTCTTTGCTAAATAGATATGTACTTTCTTTGTTACAGGATTATATTATCTCTTCAGAGGATGTTAACATTGGCCCTCGAGGTGGACAAGAACCCCACCTACAATTCAGAAAAGATTTCAGAGCAACTCTTAAAGCAACTTGAAACAAGTTCTTGCAGGCAGTTAAGGTAAAAAAAAGATATATCAATTATGATCAATGCTTTTACTGTTTTACATATTGTAATCCTTAGAGTTTTATCGAATGTTCTCTCAATAAAGAAGATTTGCTGCTGTTTGTATTGCAGCAGTGCATTTATGTACATTCATAATTATGTTTTTTTTTTTTTCATTGTATGTGTTAGACTTTTATTGTTAAGGACTCTGGATAGCAAGCTGCTGAAATGTGAGCTGTTGAAACTGTTGCTGAATGGGACTTATTCTCCGCCCATGTCTTTAAACTTGCTGCTACGTGACCTCAGGAGCTGCACACTGGCCTTTAAACCCTCCGTAGAGTCACTGCACTGTTTTATTACAACTTAGCATTTTGCTCTTTCATTCTGCATAACAGCTGAACTCATTTTTTCTTCCTGCATGGTGTGCCAGGATGAAGAAGAGAAGTGGAGAAAATGGGATGATCTCCTTCAGCTTTTGTGGATGCTGATGCTCAGTTATGAGGAAGTTGTGACTGGTAGCTACATAGAAGACATAAAGACAAGTAATCAAATAAGGTTAAGTTTTTAATTGACCTTACGTACAACCTTTGTTTTCTAGGTCATCTACGCCACCCCATCACAAAGCGTTTCGATAAAAGAGTTGCTCCGATCTGGACACAGGAAGATCAGGTGAAATGCTCAGCAGTGCAAGAGGCAGCATGCGCTTTCTTGTTACGTGCAGAGAAGGACATTGGCCATGCTCTTCCCGCGGAAATGCAGGAGTTACTATCCCAACTACAAGAACACTTAACTGACATGACATGTGTTAATCCGAATCTCTAAACCTTCTATAAGGTTTTTTTTTTTTGTTTGTTTTTTTACAGTTTTTTTAAATAAATTAATTTGTTATACAAAGTTTTGTGTGCCTGTTTACTATATTGCTGGTAGTAGTATTATGCTCTCCTCTTGGAAATCTATGATTGATTCATCTAAAGGAGCACATAACTGTTACATAACACTCAGTTTTAACATATTTATATTTGTAGCAAATATAAATATAATGGTATCACAGCTAAATAATAGTATAACAAAAATAGAATTCCAGACACTGATATCGCCTGCAAATTATATTATAATACAAAATTTCAGTCATGCAACCTTCTACGGGAATTGAATTTTAAAAATTGCATTAAAACATGAGTTGAAAACTATATCAGTGTGTGGGATTTTTCTTAGACAATTTGCTTGTATTAGTTCCTTTCGTGTGTAATATTTAGGATCAAAATAATGAATGCTTTTATGGTTTCCGAATTCTGGGTATAAATTATTTAATCTCTTAGTAATAAAATTTGGATTTTATTTACTTTACGTTATACTATATAATTTTTTACTTATTTATTGTAAATGATTAAATTAATGGCAAAATATTTTATTTAATATTTCTCGCACATTCAGTACAAATGATCTCTTATATAAAAAATATTCAATCAAATGGAAAAATCACATGCTACATCAGTTTGTTTTAGAACACGATGTTTCCAAAAAATTATTAGACAACGTTAAGTATGAATTGAAAGCATAAGGATGGCTGTGTCTCAAATCCCAAAGAGCTGCATACCTAGACAACATTTCCACAGGTGTGTTCTTTGTAGTCGGCTCACTAGGGGTTGAGACATGAACAGCATGATATGGGCACATGGACCCTTGTTTTGGAGAGCAGCACAACAACTGCACAAAAACCCTCCGCCATGATGCTGCGCTGCTTCTCGTAGCTGCACAGCCGACACGAACGAATGAATTAACGCCGAAGTGAGACACACAGCTGACTTCAGGAGTTGTTATGCTTTTGAAGGTAATTCTGAAACATCATTTCAATAGATTTGTTGCTAATCGGAGTCGCCGTTTGGGTTTGTTTCCAAGTTAGCTATAGCTATACTAATTAGCCTCTCTTTGTTCATGTGCAGAGAATATCATATCGTTATTAATTTTAAAACGTGTGCGCAGTAGTTCCTAATTATCAGTTTATATAACCCATATACACGTGTTAATTAAGTTGAACTATAATAGTCAACTAAATAGTTTAGAAGGCTGAACCTTCAGTAGCCTATGGCTAATGCTGATAGCAAGTCAGGTTAGCTATGGGAGAATTTGAACTCTAATAAACAGGTGCATTGGATGCTTATCACTTTTTTTTAATAGTATATGTCTAACATGATATTTCATGTTATGTCACTGAGGGGGTCACGTTTTATAACATTGATGAGTTTAATTGGGTCATTAGCATAGCACAGAGCTAACGTTAACGTTAGTTGTTTGCTAGCATGAGCGCTTTGTTGTATTTCTACTTTTTTGTTGTGTTTCAATTACAATATCGTTCAAATGTAAAGATGAAACCTTTATTAGACTTGTTTGTTTTAAAATTAGCGTTCAATTGTGTGTAACAGGTGTGTTCTGGTCTTGCAAGGAGCTAGTTACATTTGTTTTGACAATTCCGGTTAACGAGGTCATTTATCTGGCTGTTTATTTTTTTACTTTTATGTTAATTATGTTAGTTTGAATTAACATATTTGTGATCATTTTTACATTTTAAACGTTTATATGGGGATGTATCATAGTTCTCAGTAAAGTGTTTATTTGTAAAAACATTGATACAATAATAATAAGAAATGTTAGCATATTAGAGTGATTTTTACTTTTTTAATCTTTAAGTGGAAATTGCTTAACATTAAGAATATTAGAAATAGAAATATTATATTAGAAATATTTGCGTATTCACACACACACACACACACACACACACATATATATATATATATATATATATATATATAAATAAACAGGTGTAAGTGGTTTTATTTGGTTTGTAAACAGGCAAAATTATGACATGCAGACATGTTTGTCTTGTTCTGTGAACCTCATTATGTATTTGTCCCCAACAGTGGTCTAGGGATGCCCAAAGAGAAATATGACCCGCCTGATTCCAGGCGGATGTACACTATCATGACCAGTGAGGAGGCAAACAGTGGAAAAAAATCCATCTGGGATGGGCTTGAAATAACTGGTATGTGTCAAAGTAAACACTGTGATAGATGTCTCACCTTGAGATCAGTGCTGCAATGAAAGTGAAACGTATTAAAGAAAGAAAGAGAGATTTTTATTAATATTTGTTTGTGCCTCAGGAAATGTTCGGAGTCTCAGCTCGGGTCTTTGGTCGCTTACGCACCTCACTGCTCTGCACCTCGGTGACAACTCCCTGTCACGCATCCCACCTGAAATTGCCAAGCTGCACAACCTTGAGTTCTTGGACCTGTCGTCCAATAAGATCAGGAGCCTGCCAGCAGAGCTTGGCAACATGGTGTCTCTCAGGTGAGCTACTTGGAGCAAAAGCAGCGTTATTCTTTCCATGGATCATTTGTTCCATTTATTGTGTTTGTAATACAGGGGAAAAGGGTTCTTAACAGTCTCATGAGCGCACTTGAGAAAATTAAATCACTCCCGGGTTTCTACAATTATGGAAATTTCAGGGAATTTTAAAGTTGTGATTTACAGGCCTTATCTTAATGTTTCAAGTGTCAATAAACAGTTTTAACCATTATGACCTAGAAATGGTTTTATGTTCGTTCAGTCATCATGAAATTATGTAACAACTTTATCAACTTGAAAAGCAATGAATGGGAAATGGGGAAAATATATTTTTTGCATTCCAATTTGCTCAAATAGCAAAAGAAAAACTCCACGATAGTGTTTTCTTGAAATGGAAATAGGGAAAAAAATAGAGAGAGACTGATAACGGCGGTCAGAAGAGCAAACAATGTAAAATTTAACTCTAATAGACACTATGTTAGAAACACCCTCGCATTAGCATTTTTTGTAATTTGATGCAATGGGGTTAGAAAAGTGCATGCATTAAAAAAAATAAGAAAAACTTTTACAAATTATGTTCTAAAAAGCTTCCTATTTAGTCATCACAAATTGCATAAAAATGTTGTTAATACACTGGTCATTTTTAGTTTTTTTTTTTTTTTTGGTGTATTGTTAATAACATTTGTTTCATGGTTTCCAACAGGGAACTGCTTTTAAATAACAACCAGTTGCGTGTTCTGCCGTTTGAATTGGGGAAATTGTTTCAGTTACAAACACTGGGGTTAAAAGGTGAGTGGTCAGTGTTCTGGTGTTTGAGATCCTCAGTCTGTAAAGAATTTCCTTGAGTTTTTTTCGGTCTGTCTCTACAGGCAATCCACTCACTCAAGAAATTATGAGCCTCTACCAGGAGCCAGATGGTACCCGGCGACTCCTGAACTACCTTTTGGACAATCTTAACGGTGCTATCAAGCGCAGTAGGTGTTACAGGAAAATTATAGTAACTTTTTAGGATATGTCAATGTCTGTTTTTTTTTCTTTTTCTATAGTGTCCTGGACTGTTGTCTGAGGTTAATAATATTCACTGTTAGTATTGATAAAATATTTTTAGTATGTTGAAGATATTTTTTTTGTTACTTCATGCAAAATGTCCCAAAGACTGTGTCATTTGACTATTCAATGAATGACCCTAAATACATATGTTTTGTCTTCTAAGTCCAAACCGAGCCACCTCCGTCCAGGTCCTGGATTGTACTGCAGGAGCCTGAAAGAACAAGACCAACAGGTAATTTTTTCTTTGAGAATAGTGCAACATAATTCCAAGTCTAGGGACACTTTGCCTGATTCTTCTCTTTCCTCTTTGCTTCACTAGCCCTGTTAACTGTAATGTGCTACAACGTTCTGTGTGATAAGTATGCCACACGTCAGCTCTACGGCTACTGCCCATCCTGGGCCCTTAACTGGAGCTACAGGAAAAAGTCCATTATGCAGGAAATCCTCAGCTGCAATGCAGATATTATCAGCTTACAGGTAAAAAGACAATTAAATGATAAAAAAAAAAAACTTGTGCAAAAAATGCCTAAATGTTGTAGTGTAATTTTTATTTTACAGCAAAACGTGCAGTAACCACTTACAGCAACATCTCAGACTTGTCATCAATGCTTGTCAGTCTTTAAAATGCTTTAAAATATTGACATAACTATAACACATTTAATTCACTTTAAAATACTCATGTTTGTTTTCCATAATAAGCCACTAATAACCTTTTTGGTGTATTTGAGTATGACTGTCCGAACGGATGAAGTGCTCTCCTTGTGTTTTTCCTTTTTAAAGGTCACTTTTTGCACAACAGGTAGCTCTGAATAGTCAATGCATGTAATCCCCTACAGCATTGTTTGAGTCACTTGGTCTGCTGTGTCATGCACAGGAAGTGGAGACAGAGCAGTATTACAACTACTTCCTTGTGGAGCTGAGTAAACAGGGATATGATGGATTCTTCAGTCCAAAATCCCGGGCCAGAACCATGTCTGAATCGGACAGGAAACATGTGGATGGATGTGCAATATTCTACAAGACTGAAAAGTGAGTGAAGTAAAACTCAAGGGTTGAGAAGTGTGGTGTCAAACTCCGTCTGAGAGGTTTATTTCAGTGTTCTTTTGAATAAACGACAATGGAACTCTTTTTTTTTAATTTAATTAATTAATTTTTTTTTGCTGTTAGGTTCAGCGTGGTGCAGAAACACACAGTAGAATTTAACCAGCTGGCTATGGCCAATTCAGAGGGCTCAGAGGCTATGCTGAATCGGGTCATGACCAAGGACAACATTGGGGTAGCTGTGTTGCTTGAGCTAAAGAAGGAATTAATGGAGTTGTCATGTAAGTATCTACTCAATTTAAATTTGTTTTTTCTGTTTTAATGTTACTTTTATGTACAACTAAGCACCCTAGTGTCTTTTCCATAAAACAGTGCTATTACTTGGAACTGTAATATTGTAGAAAAGGTTATACAATAATTTACGCTAGTGTTTTGGGCCAGTTTGATTTGTATTTTTAATTCATAAATGAATAACCTTTTTTTTTATTATGTTTCAAATATAAAGCATAAATGCATAAAAAGAATTGTAATATTTTTGGTAAAATAAATGCAATAGGCTAAATGAAGGCTACATTATGCTTATCCAGTCAGAGTTTAAATGTCTTTTATAAAACATTATTTTCTATCTTTTTACAGCAGGTAAATCTGTCCATGCTATGGAGAAGCAGCTCCTACTAGTGGCTAATGCCCACATGCACTGGGATCCAGAATATTCTGACGTGAAGCTGGTACAGACCATGATGTTCCTGTCAGAGGTCAAGAATATCATAGACAAAGCCTCCCGCAGTCTGAAGCTCTCCTCCGTGTCTGGAGAAACCAACAGCATCCCTTTGGTGCTTTGTGCCGACCTCAACTCACTTCCTGACTCTGGTAAGCCTTCTTAAAAGCACAGATATACAACAGATGCAATAAATATAATACTGCAAATTTAACTGATGCAGACTTAATTTGTAAAAATTATTATTATTATTTTTCATTAATTAGATGCACTTCTAAATACTAAAACTCATTAAAAAAGAATTAAGGACATTTTAATGCAAAAGAAAAAAAAAAAAAAAGAAGAAAAATTGGGCCTTCAGAAATCTTTTTTTAATACAGAAGATCAAGCTCTGATGAAACCACAAGGACAATGATATAAGGAAAGTAAATCAGGCTAAACTTTGATTTTGTGTTGTCTTTGAACTATGTTTTTGGTAGTATTGTCATCTGCAGTAGACACAGGTCCAGACATGTTTAATGAGTTCCAAATCTAATCGTAGGTGTAGTGGAGTACCTGAGCACAGGTGGGGTGGACTGCACACACAAAGACTTCAGGGAGCTTCGTTACAGTGACAGCCTGACCAACTTCAACTGCAATGGCAAAAACGGCACATCTAATGGGAGGATCACGCATGGATTTAAGCTAAAGAGTGCCTACGAGAACGTGCTCATGCCTTACACCAATTACACTTTCGACTTCAGAGTAAGTACATTCAGCTATATTGAGTTATCAATAGTACCTTTTGTGTTCCTCAATTGCTACATAAAGTGTTGCACTTATTGTTAACGGCAGAAAGAAAGAAAACGGGTCTTGTTATGTAATTCAGTGTTGTACGCTCACAACTCCTTTTTAAACCCAATTTAGGGTGTCATTGACTACATCTTCTACTCCAGACCACAACTGAACGTGCTGGGCGTCCTCGGGACTTTGGACACAAACTGGCTCCTTGAGAACAATATCATTGGTTGCCCACACCCTCACATCCCCTCAGATCACTTCTCCCTGTTTGCACAACTGGAGTTGGTCCTGCCTTATCCTCCCCTTCTCAATGGAGTCCACTTAACTGGTCACAGGTAGTGAGCCCTTCTAGCCACTGATGGCGCTGCAGAGTCACAGATCTTATTAGTTTTCTTAAAACGATACAACCTCTAGGCAATTTATATATAATATACCTACAAATAAAGATAGTAGAAAACTACTATCTGGATTTTTAGGGTCCAATGTATTTCTGTTTGTCAGGGAGTTTTTTTTTTCTATTTAAGCTGTAGATCTCTTTTTATTATTTTTGTTGAATCATTCCCTCCCATAGGCTAAAATATTATCATCTTTTTTAATTGTTGGGCTTAGCTTGTGTGCATGAAATGTGTCCAAACTGTAAGAGGGGGGTAACTCACTTGGTCACACATTCAAAGGAATTGCAGTTTGTTTTAATTCTTTTTATTGTCAGAACTTAACACTTACAGCTGTTGTTGCAATTCTGATCTTGCAAATAAGCATTAAAACTTCCTTTTTATATTTTCAGCCTCAATTTAAACATGTACATTGAAATAATTTTCTCTACTTGGAATTGCTGTTGAATTTCGTTTAATATACACTTGCACAGCTCACCTTTGGATGAGTGACCAATGTGTTTTACAGACCAAATTCATGAAGTAAAACCAGTCCCAAACCGGGAAGGAGAGTGGAACCCCGAGAGCTTTTTCACTTGTGTGGTGCTGGAACTCGCTTTACATCGGTGCTTCATCTCCTGATGTTTTTATTCTCCCATCAATGGTGCAATATTCGGAACGTTTTAGACGTTCTAAGCGAGGGCACTGTTACACAATGTTTTTAACAAGCTTAGACAACCTAAATGGCGCTTAATTATCTTTCTCTCCCCTTTAGGTGGGAGTTGGAAAGGTGTGAGCTTAATTGTGCTAAATGTAAACCAAATTATTTTAGATTTCTTGATTCAGCGACACTGCTTTTTGCACACTATTGTTTTAACCCGTTCATTGGAGGCAGGTTCTCTTTGTTTCTTTGTATGACAGGCTATGTGAAAAATTGAATCAGCGCTTGAACTCACTGTGGTTATAAACAGAAGGTTTTTATTAGAAAGGGAGGTTTTATATAAGACTAACCAGGGAGTCTTTTAACCAGCGATTTCTCACTTATTGGGTGGAAAAGGATTTCCCGTACCTTTTCATCCTCTCATTACACATACACACACACATCCTGGAAAAATCTGTAGCACTGTTCTTAAGGCTAGTAATGTTCTGATCTAGCTGCCACCACCTTCTATATTGTATCAGATGGGTTCTCCCAAGTCTTTGTACAAAATTTAATCATATATATATAACAGATTTAGGCTTGACCTGATTGTATATGAGCCACATGCAAGAATACTTTAAAAAAAAAAAAAAAACTTTTGTTTTTCTTTTTGTACTAAAAATATATTATAATCCAAATTCAGAAAATTAAAAAGATTGTATTGCAAACTACATTTTTATCAAAATTAAGCAAAACTTACCAGCTTGTATAAAAGTCAAAGAGGTTGTTCCTGGTTCTCGCTGCCATACTTTTGCACTCATCGCTCATTTTGCACTTTTTTTTTTTTGACTCCTAGTAATTTATATTGTAAATCTCAAACTACATACTTTTCTTGTCCATCCAATCATTAATCTCAAGTTTTCTGCCGAAGCTCCGTAACATGCCATCTGTCTGTTTAACGCCGAGTCAGTAACACTCCTGCCGTTCCTATATATCATGCAACTGTGTATATGTTTTGCAAACTCTTCGCTGAGCAACTCTCCAACCACTTCTCTTTAAAATAAATAAATAAACAAAATAAATAATAATAATAGTGAAAGTTCAGAAGTTTCTTTTTAAACTGCGTTATGCTACCAATGTATCTTTGTTTCTAAAATCAATTGAGAAATCAGGTATTAAGAATGTTTCGATCCTTAGTTATCTGCATTTTTTTCATCATTTTCTTTTTTTGCAACAACACCAAACATTTTAAAGTTCATATTGTGTATAATCCGGAATGCTTTAGTTTTCACATTCATATTATATGGCCATAATCTTTCCTGTGTAGTGCCAGTTTGATGTTTTCTTCTGAAGCCAATTTTCCTCATCTGGTATTTCTGTGTGGGATTTAAATTTTTGAAAATATCTCCGTAACGTTTAGTTTGGAGCCTTTGGACCAAATTATCATCTTTAAGACTTGTAAATGATGTCTGACAGTGGTCTATTTGTAGTTAGGTGTTTGGCACTTAATGTATTTTGGTTCACTAAACTGAGGACATCAGACGTTCTTCGTGTCACAAATTGGTTTCTTTTAAATATGCAGCAGTATCGCTTTTACGTCTTGCCATGTTTTAGCAGTAAGAACCAGAGCAGTCTTTTGTTTCTTCGAGGCCTCTTCACAATATTCTTTAGCGTTTTGTTTTGTCTTAAGTGACCATGAAGTGTTTATGGTATTAGAGTAGAAATGACATTTAGTTTTTTTGTTTCGTTTTTGTTTGTTGTTGTTTTTTTTTTTTTTTTTTTTTTTTGCAAAGTGTGAATAAAATGTGTATTGCATATTTCTTTTCTACAAAACAAATGAATTTTCTTGTGTGTGTGTGTATAATGAAATCTCCTGCGTTATGGTTGTCTATTTTTGTTTTTAACAATCAGTTTCACAAATTTTAACATTGATTATTGGTCCTAGAACATGTTTGCTACTCTGACTGAAAGATGCGAAGTTGCTGCCCACAGATCGATAATGTTAAATCTGTAGAGCTTGTTAGTAGACTAGTTTTTGTGAAGTTTATTGTCATGATGGAGAGCTGTTTGACACCAGGGACCCGTTTCATAAAACAAGTTTACCAAATAAGCCAGGTGTATTTCAGTTAGTCTGACTTATTTTAAACCAAATTAACTGCTATAAGCCATTGCTTATTTGGTAAACTTGTTTTATGAAAAAGGTACTCTAAAGGTGTCTTGGAAGATGGTGTCTTGCTTAAATTAAATTGTATGGTAAAGTACAGGACTTGATATCTGTTTCAATCAGTGAAAAGATTGTTGCTAGAAGTGTTAGAAAGTAATATTGGTAATGGAAGCGAGATTTTCAGATTCATCTTTCTCAGACCTAAACGTTTGGAATATAATGGATCAAGTCTTTCTTTACTGTCCTTCCATCTTTTTTTTTTTTTTAGTACTTCTTGCTTGCTTTCTGCTTTACCCTTTATATTATAACACACTTTTCCAGCCTTGTTTTTTTTAACACTGAAAACCTGCTGCAATAAAATTGTTTTTGATTTTTACCTCAGAACAGTTGTTTCGTAGAGGCCAATGACCTTTGTAGTAGTTTCTCTGTGACTAACACTGTACATATCGTCACGAGCCATCATGTAGTACATGGGATCAACTCTTGTTTACCATTCAAGATAAAGCCAGCAGAGATGCATATACATCCATAATAAAAAATAAAAAAAAGTTTTTGCGATATTCAATGAATGTTTAATAAAATCCAAAAAAGGCAGCTCTTAAAAAAACAACAGCAACAACAACAAAAAAACAATCTCTGGAAAAGAATGGTAAACAACTATTTTCTGTCTGTTCTCTGTATTCTTAGTTCTAGAGATCTGTACATAGAGGTTCCTTTACACTAATGTATTTTCCTATCTATGGTTGATAATAAATTCTTTCTGCTTCATGACCTGTTGTAATTTCTTTTAATGTGTAAGAAAGGTTTTTTTTTGGGTCCTAGTGGAATTGCAGAATACAGTATACTGGCCAGGCCACTTTAATTCACTTAAAGGTTTTATAGTGTTTTGTGACACTTTCATTTGTGGCTTGTTGTTTACTTTTCCTTAAGAAGCTTAATGAGATATTATCCACAAGGTGGTGCCATGTGAACAGACCACAGCAGGCCACAAGCACACATCTGAGAACAGATGTGTAGACCTTAAGTATGACTCTTAGCAACACTTAAATGTAATTAATGTCCCTTCATGTGATTTTGCAATATAATAAAATGTTAATATATTAATATCAATATTTGAATTACATTTTGGTAAATTTGTGCAAAATGATCCTGTCAGTCTGTAATAGATTAAATCAGATTTTTAATTTATAATTTATTTCCTTCCTAAACATTTAAACAATTATAACACACACACGCATATAATGGGATTTTTTCAATTTGTCATGCATTGCTAGATGCACACACATTAATATATGATATATTTTAACACAAAATCAAAGTTGAAAAATGTCTGTGATATAGTTTGTCACAAAGCTACTTGCACTTAAGTATGATCTTGATACACTATATTTTAAGTAGCTTGTGCATGTTACATAAGTAGCGAGTCTGTTACATATGTATAACAGTAGCAGCCTATTACATCTACATGATTACAAATGAAGCACAAACTGTTCCATAACTTAGTAACATGGTAAGTAAGTAAGTACAATGACTACTAGTATGTATTTACTAGGTAATTACTCTGTATTATGAATGCCTTAAAATAATGTGTCCCCAAATTTATATATATATATATATATATAATGTCTTTAGGAAAAAGGCTTCTTCCAAGCCACTTCTGAAACAGAAACCGCTTCATAAGCATTTTACCTGGGCTAAGGGAAAAACAAACTGCTGTTCAGTGGTCCTCTTTTCAGATAAAAGTATTTTCGTTTGGAAATCAAGGTCCGGGTGAAGACTGGAGAAGTGCAGAATCCAAGTTGCATGTCCAGTGTGAAGTTTTCACAGTTAGTCATGGTTTGGGTTGCTGTGACGTCTGCTTGTATTGATCCATTGTGTTTTATCAAGTCCAGCGTCAATACAGCCTTCGGAGCGCTTTATGCTTCCATCTGCTAACAAGCTTGATGGAGATGCTGATTTTCCTCTCTATCAGGACTTTAGCACCTGTCCTCAGTAGAAGTGGTTTGCTGACCTTGATATTAATGCTTGATTGGCTAGCCAACATGCCTGACCTGAATCCCATATGGAGTCTATGGTATATTTTTAAGAGAAAGATGAGAGAGTCTAAAGGCTGAAGGCTCAATAGTGTCTCCGCTGCGATCACTGCAACCCAGTCTCATATAAAAACGTACCCTGACTACGTTGGTCCAAAGTGCAAAACGTAGAGGGGTTACAATAA
>JAUMHR010000064.1:8624371-8646810 GCA_032361145.1 Enteromius fasciolatus
GATGTTCAGTGCCAGGTGTAAATTTCTATCAGTGATCTTTCCAAATTTCTGGAAATTTCTGTGTGTACGTGTGAGTGAATGGATTTCTGTACAGAAACTCAGAAATTAATTATCTGTTGAATCTGTAGTCCTTGGATCTGCTTTTGTGACAACTTAGAAATGTTGACCCCCCCCCCAATCCTTTTTTTCATTAAGTTTTTTGAATTATGGTCTATGTGCTTGGTTATTAATTCAACATGTTAACATGAGGCTTTCCACTAGAACAATATGTAAACAACAGCCTCTCAATATGAATGTGTGCTTTTATCCTCATTCAGAATAATACAGCCCTAAATACTCAAGTCGTTCCTATCCATTCCCTGCATGGCTTATGACAAACATATGCTGAGGGCTGTCTGTGTAAGGTTTACCTCAGTCCCTGGACGAATAAAACAGAAGGATTATTGGATTAGGAAGTAGAGAGCGATGAGGAGATTGCTTTTTCCTCTACATGCCATTTCATTTCATATTCTTGTATATTTTCAATTAAAAATACCTCATAGAGACTTTAACACTCAGTACCTTTTCAGTACAGGTTAAATACAGCGAAATTAAGAAAATGTTATAAATATATTTAATAACGATTGCATTTTCAGTGTATTTAATATGTGCATTTGTTTGAAATATCTTGTGTGCTGGTAGATTGCATTTTCTGGTCATAAAGCTTTTTGACCTATAAAGGGAAACTGCATTTCCATCCATGTTTTCGTATGCACAAACCTCACTGGATCGCAGATTCAGTGCATGTGCACGCTACCAAACCGCTCGACAATACCGTGCTGCTTTCTTTTGTTTTATTTTTTCTTTTGTGGTGCCTATTCTCATGTGGCTTCACTTTTAAAGCTGATATGAGAGTTCTTTGCCAGACGTAAGAATGTGATCGCATGCACCAAACAAGCTAAAAAAGCATTCTCAAGGGCCTCGATGCTCCCAGTTCCTCAACCCTTCCAGCCACAAGATCATAGCCTCTCCATACAGCAGGAAGTATAAAAGTGCACATTTTTACAACACTTACAGTCTCTTAGGGCTTCTATTTGAATGACGCTTCTTAAAGTCAAGCCATATGTGTGCAGAAGACCCTTGTCACCCAGCTGGAATGCCTTTTAAATGCATAGTAAAACCTAGACTGTTGGGAAAGATTTCAAGGCTATGTGTTTAAATAATAGGTATAGGATCTATAGGGATTGGTGGCCTTGCATACATGTATTTGTGAGAGATAGAGCTGGAGTTCTCTTAATGCATTGAAAGGCTAGGATAGTGCAGTAATGATCAAGTGATTCAAAATTACATGACTTACATGAATGTTTAAAAACCTGGGGTTGGATTGGCTGGACTGCTATTTGGTTGCTTGACAACAAATTGTGGCGCTAACTCAGGAAATGCAAGTTTACGTTTGTATTAAAGATGTACAAGTTGTGTATCTGGCTAAATTTATGCTTAAAGGATTTTTTTTAGATGGAATAATCTATAAACACTACCTGTTTTGATAGCCGCAAACCAGCAAGAAAAATGTATGAATATACAGCATGATTATGTTGCTTATATGTTGTTTAAATAATTATGTCATGTTAAAAATGTTGCATTTTGTTCAGCTTATGCAATTTATGCTGATAGTAATGTTTTTTGGTTTTATTTTAGGAACAATAAATTAGTTGTTTTGCCACTTAATGTCCAATTTAAAACCACTTGAGAACCACTGATCAACAATATACTCTGCTGTATGCCTAATTCATAAAAGCGAGCCTGATGTCCCTTTAGAAACCAGGTCATACTGTGTTGGATCCTACTGAAAATGCAACAGCTGCACATTTGTCCTCTGTCTTAAATCCGGAGGCATTTTCCCTTTCAAGTGTTTTATTACATCTAACCTGTACATCTGGATGATCACCTAAAATAACTTTTGCATGCAGGCCTCTTTAGTTTTACTGAGGCACATCAGCATTTTTGTGTTAACTTTTGTAGGCCCAGCCATGAACGTCTCACATGAGAGTACAAGCATCAGTTTGTGATTCATTTAACCAACTTCTGAGGGTCGGCAGTCAGTTTTCCGAGAAGCGATTGATTTAAAAAAAAAAAAGTGTGCTTGGGTGTGCGTGTAAGTTAGGTCAAGTTTTATTGAGTTGCCTGACCGTGTGTCCCGCTAACTAGGAGCATGTGTCCTATACTTCATGTCTTCGACAGGTTCCAGCCATGAGCGTCTCGCACGAGAAACTTCAATTTGAGACCGTTTTGACCAACATACGGGGACAGCAGTCGATTCCTCCATGTGCTAAAGATTTAACATTCACTCCATGTTCTAATTGGAATGATTCAACCCTTTTATCGACCATAAACATTAACTATTGAACCCACTTCAAGCAGCTACCCTGTGAGACATGGACATCTGTGGCTACATCACACCACAGGTCCAGTCAAAGCTTTAGCAATGCGTTTAATGAGCACCCAAACAAAGATGATGTAAGTAAAACAATCATTAAACCAACACAATGCCAAAGTCTCCATCTCAGAGTTGATCTTCGCTCGCTTGCGGATAATGATACCGGCAAAGTATTGCAAGTATAGAATCAGCAGGTCTTTTAAATAAGGGAAAGCAGCGCTTGCGGGGGGCGTCTTTACCGTGTTTAATGCTCGCAATCTCTTCATGTACTTTTACTTCTTCTTTCTATTCTGTACATCCCAGACATGGAAGAGTTATCCGACTATAGAGAAAGACTGTCGATGATCATTGATACACCGTATGACTATAAACATACATGTTTTCGTGCTATTACTGGCAACAAGGCACTAAGCCTATTTATATGGCCTAAACATACTCATGCATTACATACTAGTCCCATCTGCCCTACAGCCTCTGTTTTTACGCATATCCCTCTGTTTTATTTGTTTCCTCTAGTTGGACTGGGTTTAAAGAACCGCTAAAAACATCAGAACCAGATACACGAGTGGATTTGCGTGAGAGTCTCACACATCCTCTTTTTCATTTCGGTCCAAATGATAAATCAGTCAAAATCTCTGTCATTGCACACCACATTCTTGAGATTCTTCAGCTTCTAGTCACACGACTGCACGGAGAAGTGTGACTGAAATAACTAATTTCTAGCCTACAGACAGACAAAACAAAGAAGTCACTTACCTTGAGGCAAGATTCTTGAAAATTCACTCAGTGTGTTTTCAGCTGAGAATCATTGAGTGTCGGAAGAGATTTGTGTTGTTGCAGCTGGAACATTTGCTCCAGTTTCAATAGTCTTGAGATAGAACAGCATATGAAGGCATTTTCAGATATAAAATAGCATAAGATGGACTGCATTGGCAGTATCTGCACACTTTTGAACACTTCAGTCACTTAAAAACATCTGAATGTCATTGTATTAGATAGGCTACATCATATCTAATGATGCTAGAGAGATCTCAGAGCGACTGTCACTTTTCAACACTTTGGTGGTGGTCTACCTGGTGAACTGGACTGGGATTTTGTTAGCTAGTAAAATCTTAACAAAAGCCTTGCATTCTGTGTGTGTTTTTAAAGACATTTTTAAGTGTTTGTTAAGTAGCCAAAAGCATTTTAGACTCTATCTAGACACTTTTTTGCCCATAATTTAAAATCACAGCTTGCCAAGCTTTCTTTAGCACTTGATTCTTTAGTAGCTGTTGTAATTTATTTCCTGCACTGCAGGTATTTACTTTAATTCAAAAGGTCATTTCTATTTATATGTGCTTGAAAAGTTACATTAATGCTCTCTTTTGAAATGCATACCTCTGAAAATGTCCTTGCAACAAAAGGCCTGTGGAACAGCAAGCAAAAGCATTGATTTAGATTAGCATGTAGCACAATGTGATGGATGCCTTTTTTTGTGCAAAACTGCTCTAGCATATCACAGTATGTTTAATAAGGTTCATTAACAAATAATACTGTACAGGTTTGGAACAACAAAAGAGTGATGGCAAGTTTTTATTTAGCTCTTTTTAATTCCCAGTATTAGACATCCAGTACTGAATTCAGATCATGTCAATCGAGGAGCAGCTTGAGATGGAGCCGTTCACAGATGGTCAGTGTTGTGTACACCCAGAGCACAGTGAACCGGGAGGGCGAATGGCCCAGGTGAAGGGTCCACAGAGAAAGGATGTATACGTTCAAATGGAAGAAGAAGCACCAGCTGGCATCTGGCAATCTAAGATCAGCATCTGCCCAATCTGGTGCACATACCACTCAGTAATATGGAGAAACGGGACCACCGGGAATGTCTGCTGGACATGCAAAAGAAGTTTATGCGGGTGAGAGGTAATTCTCCTATACAGCCAAATTTCACTTGCACATTTCTGTCTGAATTCAAAGCCCACACACAGAGAATGGTTCTATCATGACATTTGTCAAAATATCTTATTTTATATTCCCCAGACAAAAGACAGTGGGGTCATACAGTAATTTAGTCCCCTCTAAAAAGAAAGCTCTGTTATCATTTATTGTATGGCTTTCTATCTTCAATGGAACTTAAAACAGTTTTGGCTTCCATTGATGAAAAATACAATGGAAGTCAAATTCTTATCTTCATTTGAAAAATCAAATGCATAGAGATTTGGAGTGACATGACGCTGAGTAAATGATGAGAGAATTAACCTCTCCCTTTAAGTAAAAGAGCTTTGTGTTTCTTGGGTATTATGTTAAACCTCAACAGTCAAGTTGCCACATGTCATTATATTTAGGTCTAGTTTGTTTCATCCACCCTTGCCACTGGTAATAGCAAACGCTGAAGCACATGGCACAATGTTTACCTCTTTTTTCCCCTTCACTTGTTGATACCCCAAAGACAGAACTGAAAAACATTTAATTACTTGGTGATGTGGTGTATTCCTAATTATGTTTCTAGAGTCTGGGAGGGAATGTTCATTCCTGTGACTGCAGGCTTTCATAGATTGACGGATTCCTTGGCAACTGTTTCTCTTGTTTGTTTTTTTTCTTCTTTACCCTCACACTTTTTTTTCTTTCCTTTTCCCTCTCCTCTTCTTTTAATTAGAGTGGAAGATCAGTGAAATGCCAAGTGTCAGAACCAGAGAGGATGAGAATATAGCATAAACGACCTTTTAAACTTTGCTGATCTTTGATAAGGCCACAAACGGAGCATCTTGGTCCTTCGTCTGTGTTGCTTGTCTTACTCTACCTGGGCTGTTGTCTAACAGGTAGATGTCTGGGCAGCTGTGAACTGTGATGGCAATATGTAATGGACAGACCTTTTAAGCACATCATCAGACAGACAAAAGAACTGAGATCAGAGGTGGATCAATAAAAAAAAAAAAGTGCTTCATGGTTTTTAAAAGCATTTTGTTGTTTCACAGTTGTTTGCAAAGCAGTTGCAAGAATGTTGACAGGTGGTTGCTAGGATGTTCTGGTGGTTTAAATAGCCCACCAGTGTTTTTTTAGTATTATCTTTTATTAGTATTACATTTTTTTATTAATATTTTGAATTAGCTTTATATTTATATTTTCAGTATAGTGCTGTCAAACAATTAATCACATCCAAAATCAGTTTCTGTTTACATAATATGTCTGTGTGTGTTGTTAATACATACACATACAGCAATTTTTTAAAAAATATTTAAATGCATTTATATAATTTATTTCATCTATAAATATATACATTTATAGATGCATGTGTGTGTATTTATATATACATAATACATTTACACATTACACACACATATTATGTAAACAAAAACTTTTATTTTGGATGCAACTAATCATGATTAATTGTTTGACATCAGTACTTATACTAATACTTTCAGGATGTTGACAAGAAAACATTTCTCATTTTTAAATTTATATATTTTTTAAAAAATATATTTTTATAGTCCTAATATCTATGTTTTATTTTATTTCAGCTTAATTTCAGACTAAAAATGATAAATAGTTTTAATTGTAATCAACAATAGATCTCAAATATAAATATATTGTTGTCTCTAAAAAGGGCTTAGATCAATGGAATTTGAAGATAATTTTTTATCTTGACTGAATATATCTGAAAATATATAATACTGTATATTAATCTGTTACTATGTAGCTATATATCGGCTGTATATATTAAAAGGTATTGCTACAACAATCATTCACATTTTCCTGTTGACAAGGGCAGAACTCTTCCTATTTAGCAATTAAAATTCACAGACTTTGCTGCCAAATATCTGAACTTTCTATGACATTGGAAGCCTTTGGGTTTTGCTCCTCTCTGGCTAGAATAATCACCTACTTTTGGCTTGAGGCTATAAACCACACTTCATAGGGAGGGAGAATCCAGTCTGACAGTCAGAGAGACTAGTGTCAGGACATTTTATTCAATCACACATTTTACCAGCCAGAATTCAGATCATGTTTTGGTTCAGGCGTTATGAAACAATATCCAACAGCCTTAGGGAGAAAAAGAAGTCTCACATGTTGCAGTATATGTCAGATTGAGATTTAGTCTGTTTGTGTGTGCAAGGTGGGTGTTGGATTTAGAATAATGATAAAAACGACAGCAGCACTGCTACTGTTACTGCTACTAAACTGCAATGTCTGCATCTTCTTACTGTGCTATTGTGTATCTCTCCATTTTTCGAGCGATTCGTAATTGTTGCATGCACTTTAGAATTTTCTCTCATTGTCTTCTTTGTTTTTTTACATTATTTTGGGTCACTTTAGCCTTTGACTTTTATTCATATTGTCAGCTTGCTTGTGCTAGACATTGTGTGGGCTCTGATATTCAGATTTGGAGAGAAATGCTGAGAGCATCTCGAGGATGAGTGGGAGGGTAAGACACTTGCACCTTGCGGTTTGTTGTCTTTTGGAAAACAGATAAAAGAATAAGTAAACAGTATGTAATCTGCAAAATTAACATTGTTTTCGCAGCTTTTGTGTGAGATGACAGCAAATTAAAATTTCCCACAGGTTTCCAGGAGTAAAATGGCTCATAGTCAAGAGGTGATTTCAGGTATTTGACGCTTTATTTTTGTTCCAGAGACATAATATCATAAAGCCTATAATTTGGAGAATACTTAGCTTAACTTAGACTGCATTGTTTGCTTCCTGTTTCCATACTTACCCTTGTAAAGGGAAAAAATAAGCAATAACTAGATTTCTCTGTTTTTACTAGATTTTTGTTATAGTTTGACATAGTCTGAAAATAAGCATTTTATATATATATATATATATATATATATATGTATATTTAGATATATCATTCCTAAGGAGGTTGCTAGTGTTTTCCGAGTCCAAGACTAAAAAAACCCAAATAAACTTGATTGAGTAATTTCTACAAGAAAATTATATTAATGGCTTTCTATTTTAAAGTGCTCCTATTATGGATTTTTTTTAAAAATTACCTTTCATGCAGTGTGTAGCACGGATCTAAGTGAAGGAAAAAATCCAGTCAATCTGAAAGTGCACCGTGTATAAAGTTTTTGTCTCTTAAAAGAAAGACTGACTCCGAATCATTAAAACGATTCCTTTTTAAAGTAAATCCCAATCCGTTTTATGATACATTAACTAGCCTCCTCCTTAGATTTGATTGGATAAGCTCACTTCCTTCCCTTCCTTATCTCATTACGCATCCCTACTCCGCCCCTTCTCCACCTAGTTTTGCGTCTCCCCGCATGGGGGGCATGCAGGGTTCGTGCCGGATGCCGAACTCAGCCCTCGCTAGGGTTCAAACCACTAGGCTCGCCACCCCTCGGACAGCACGCCAAACATGCTTATTTATTATCATAAGGAAGCACGAACTCGTGAAATGCATATTATAAGAAAATGAAAGGGTTTTTTGACCTTGCATGCATGCTAACCTGTTGTTGTGGACTCCTAAAACCAACATATGAACCACCCATAATAGGGACACTTTAAGATGTTACTTTATGTTGCTTTATGATCAGGCTATTTTGCGATTAGCCATTTTTTTTTTGTGAAAAAGCTTTCTAAAACAAATTCTTAAGAAGAAAAAGCAGGAAGAACAGAAATAGTAATCCTTGCTTCAGAAGCACCACTAAAATGTGACATCAGACTTAAAAACACATTTAGTTTAGCAGATTTTTTTGGATATATAACTAATGCTACATTCAAAATATTGATGTTGGTCTCTAAGACACAAAGACTTCATCATTCCTTTACGTATAAGGACGCAAACATTCAGGTGCGTACATGCAGGGCAAGCACACTCATTAGTGAACTATTCATTCAGAGCAAGTTCATGTATTCTGTTTGTCTTGGCCTCTGATTCAAAAAGCAGCTTGGCAATGGCAACATGACGTCCACTGTCAACAGTCATGCCAGTTATGCTACAATAGAGAAATCCTTTTTAATGGATTAGCTGTCCATTGAGAGTCTTCAGCAACAACAAGGTACTTTGTTTAAAAACATCTAATCAAACTTGTATTTAAAGAGAGGAAAAACAGTGCATTTCTGTGCATATAATGTAAGCTTTGTTGTTGATAATGTCTCATGTTTTTATTTATTGGCAACATTGTTTGCCAGCAGTGAGAGAATCTTGGCACAGCAATGCAATGCTTTGTTTCAGCGCAAAGAAATTCAATTAAATGAAAGCAATTGTTGTCAAGAAAATAAAAAGAGATTATATTATAATGACAAACTAAACATCAAGTTTTTCTTTCAAGAGAAATATGGTTAGAAACAGGTGTACCAATATAATCAAAACATGCTGAAGTATGACACAATCACATTTTTGACTTTACAGTGATCAGAAATCTGTAAGTCAATAATTAAAAAACGGCTTTACTTTAATTATTTATTTATTTTTTTAATCAATTTTGAATTATGCTTGGATGCTATTTCAGTTACTTTTAATTTATTAATTATTTTTATTATTTAACAGAGCATCGGATTCTTTTTTGGAAATCTACAGGATGTTTGTCTCTCTGTGCTTTTCATGTGTGCTCCCCACGTAGTCACTCATATAGATCTCTATATTGTCTGCATGCTAATCGTCTGTCATGCAGTTTTTATGATTTCTAGATTGGTGTGAGCAGATGATTTTGTCAGTGGGGTCACACAAGGTCATCACAAGTGAATATCTGAAAACTTTGCAATGTTTACCTTTGAGACCGGCACAAATAGGAATTGTTGTGAGAGTGAGTCCGTCCAAGAGAGTGTGGGCGGATGTATGTGTGTGTATGTGTGTACAGGGATATGAGAGTATGAGGAGTTCTGGCAAAACAAGCATGGGTGGCAAAGGGAGAGTGAGGGACACAGATGGACTGCGTTTGCAAAATGTGGGAAAAAGTTATTCAAAAAACCTGATTAACACGTCTTTAGTCTCACAGCACAACTGCGTAGCCATGCTGTAGAAATTCATGGAGATCAAACTGCAGAAATATTTTTATATATTTAAAAAAAGTAGTTGGCATTCAGTCTTGTACTCCAACTGTGAATTAGAATTATTTTTAAATTATTATGCATTATTTTTTAATTCAGTCGTTATACTAATAGGACCAAATGAAACAGTTGATTAAAAAAGGTGGCATCTACAGTACATGTAAGTATATATGCCATATATGTTCATGTTGTCTACATTTTGAATATAATATTATAACTAATGTATTATAAAGGTATACACTACAAAGGAAAAACACTAGCATTATGAAAAAGAATTGCAGTTTAAAAGAACTCTTTTGTATATTAATATAGACTATTTAATTGATTTAATTTATTCATGTGATGGCAAAGATGAATTTTTTGTGACCATTTTAGTGTAAAATGGTCCTTCAGAAAATTCCCAGATTGTCAAATTTGTTAGTTTATAAATAACATGGACATATGTGACCCTGGACCACAAAACCAGTCTTAAGTCGCTGGGGTATATTTGTAGCAATAGCCAAAAATACATTGTATGGGTCAAAATTATGTATATATTTTTTTGCAAAAAATCCTTAGGATAGTAAGTAAAGATCATGTTCCATGAAAGTATTTAGTCAATTTCTTACTGAAAATATATTAATACCTAATTTTTGATTAGTAATATGCATTGATAAGACCTTCATGTGAGAACTATAAGGGTGATTTTCTCAGCATTTGGATTTTTCTGTTCCCTCGGATTCCAGATTTTCATATAGCTGCATCTCGATCAAATATTGCCCTATCCATCCAAATCATACATCAATGGAAAGCTTATTTATTCCACTTTCAGATCACATATAAATCTCAATTTCGGAAAATTAACACTTATGACTGGTTTTGTTGTCCAGGATTACATATATATGTAAATGATTTGATATAAAGATAAATTGTATAATTTATTTTTAAACAATTTTTTAATTGGCAAAAATGTTCTGTCTAAATCAGGAATAGGCCTACGTGGTTACAGCCTTTCTTTCATAACATTTACCAGCAACAAAAGATTGAATCATTTCACAATCCTGTGTAATTTATCTCTCAATTTGCTTACAATTTTCCCAAGTTGACAAATCAGTCCAAAACAAACATTTTTGTCAAATAGCTGCAATATCATAAAATCAGACTGAAAAGTGATGAAGACTCACTGAAATGCAAAACAACAGCAAGGAAGGAATAAAGAAAATCAATCAAGGAAAAATAGGTCAGGAGGAAGGATAGACAGAGCAATGGTCTCAAAGGACTGCCTCTGCTCCAGAATGCACAGGAGAGTATTGATGGATGTCTGTTGGCTTGAACCCGCTGTGAAGAGAAGGTTTGAAATGGCCAACCTGAAAGAGAGGTTTATTCTTTGCCACCTGTACTGGCAATGTTGAATGGCCTGCATGCTCTTGCAGAAGTCGCTGTGCTCTTGTGGTGCTGTGCCATTGTGACATTTCATGAGGGCAGTTCATTGAGTCTTTGAGTACACTTTTTGTCAAGCACTGTGGGACAAAAGAAGAAAAGAAGAAGAAGAAAAAAGCAGGACTTTCTAAGAAATGTGAATTATACTATTTCATACTGCAAAATGCTGTTGCTTCGTCAAGGGTTAACATTGCAAAATAAATCAATCTTGCTGTTACTTGTAAAAGATTTTATGTATAAATATTAGTGCTGTCAAAGGATTAATTGTCATTAATCGCATCCAAAATAAAGGGTTTTATTTATAATATATTTGTATTATGTATAAATAAATACAATACTGACAGTATCGCCTCTATTTTTACATTTGTATAAGAGTTATATTTTTATATTTTATATACAAATATGTTAAATATATAACCTTATAATTTCTTAAATGTATACATGCATGTGTTTCTATTTATATATATGTAATAAATATACACAGTACACACTCATGTAGTCAAAATTTGTTTATTACTAGAATTGATAAACAATAGAATGTAAAAATATAAAAGATAAACATGGATTTGTTACTAGGAACAATAATTATTGGGACAATCGAGGGATCTTAGAAGATTTCTGGACATCAAAATTCCTATTGTTAGTGCCCATAATGCATTGTTGTATTCACATTATATTAAGTGTCTTTAATTACTATGCACATTTGAATTAATAATTTGCTACAGTACATTTATTGTGTACATATACATATTTTTGCATTGTGCTTATATTTAAAAAAATATATAATGAAAACACATTTGTAATTAATTACTGCAATTACATTTATGCTTACACTGTTGACTCATACCTTAAACCTTAACCCCCCCAAAACGCTTCCATACAACCAAACCTGCCCCTAACCTTACCCATATCCCACCTCAATAGCAGCAAAAGTGTTGTGCAGTACAATATGAACACATTATAAGTAGATAAATAAGTAGATAAGGTTAATAATAGTAATTAAGGCCAACCAATATAAAAAAGACAGTCGCTGCACATAATGCACAAAATCAAATAACTTATTTACTGTATAGTAAAGTATAAGTAAAAGTATAAGTACATTGGCGAAAGCCTTTAGTCACAGTAATAATATTCTACTCCACTTTTGCTGATGTTGTAAAACTTTGTTAATGCTCTAAGAACCAGTTTCCGTGGCAACTGTGATTGTACCTACAATTATGCTCCTATAGCCAACCTTAGGTGTTATCAGATAAAATAATTTTATTACAGGCAAACAGATGATGAATAGGATACATTTGTAATTGCTTATTATTCGTTAATGATGAAATCAGTTAGTGAAGTATTCAGATTAAACAACATTAAGATTGGACATGGGATAAACATTACAAGTCACTGTTTTTATTGTTTATGTTCTTTTTTTATATATATAGATCTTGTGGTACAATACCAGAAGTATAGTATATGTGATATGTAAGACATTTCTGGTGGGTGTTTTTGATTGTGCCAGTATTTGAGGGGGCTTTTGTGTGAGATTTTGCATGAGCTGCAGGGCAATTCCATAAAGTTTAATTACATGTTATGCTCCCTGTGGAACAGAGAAGATTAGAATAAAATTAAAATGTGGTGGCACTCCAGTGCCATGAAGCAGAGCTCTGGTCTTCAGAGACCCTGAATCGTCCATATATCCCTATTGCAGGGAGAATTCAGTGGGTGGCTCCCCATTCACTAAAAGACTTCAGGTGATTATTTTTAGTCAGTCATTAAGTATTCATAAATGCTTTTTGTATCATATTGCATAACAGGTTTCTGAAGGCTTTCGTTGACATTGGAGCTCATCCCCAAATGTTACATGGACAGTGGGCTTAACACCAGCACAGTCTTTTACAAACATATTATTAACGCATTATATAAGTATGAATAATAAAATTAAGTAACAGTAAAACCTGAGTTTTAATAAATGAATAACCAACTGCAGTTTTTAACTGCTTGTATTTATATGCTGTCACCTAACTCATGTAAGAGTTGGGCTGTGCTGACAGCCTATTATTTTAAGTTACCATCTTCGGTGGTGTTTAAAGCCAGGAGATGCAGTCAGGGTCTTCGACTTGGCTTGACTTTGTGCTATTCTAAGGAATGGTGAGCTCACTAATTAAAGTCTAATGCTGCTCCTTTGCAAGGATGCAGCAGCCAGATCATTCCCATGGCTAAAATGTAACCATTATTGAAATGTTCAGGTCTAAAAATACTTACTGTATGGCATGAGGTATGCAATTACTCCAGGATTGTTCTTGGATTAACCACGGCATGTGTAAAGATGGAACAGACGCTATATGTTAACTATTTCAAAAGGCTATTATTAACATTCCAGTTCTGATGGTTGACATTCCAGGGGACTGACTGTAGGTTTTCTATTTTGTTGTGAAGTTTTGCTCCTCTGCTGAAATGAAAATGGCGACTCTGAGAAGAACGCATGATTTTGTCAGTTAGTACAACACACACACACACACATATATATTGCTACACACACACAGTCCTCCTACTATCTGCTCTTTATGTCTGCACTCTATAGATTTCATTTGTCTTGATCTGCTACCTGTCAGCGTTATATGCTTCATGCTTAGGTCAAGGTCCTCCATGCTCTTCTTCTTCCATGCAAGATAAAGATTTTAGATGGATCTGTGGCTTAAGTTAGTGAACATACTCCAGATATATACCCCCAGTTATACACTGAATGCATGTTGCTATTAATTGTTATTTTCCTCAAAATTTCTTTTACAATGAACCAGATGAATTGCAATGCACTAAATGCATGTTCTACTTGTTTACTAAGTCTTTTTCCAACAAGAAGTTATTATTAAAAACTGATTGGAATCTGGGAAAAGTTTCCTTAAAGACTGTACGTTCGTTTAGAAACAAAATCTTTTGTCACTTTATCGCCCAATATGGAACTTGTGTTTTATCTCTGAGGTATTTGAGAGGGTTGTTGCTCAGCAACTGCACCTATTCCACTGGAGCGATAAAGGTGGCTTCCTCCAGACAGGATTTATACATAATCATAGTACTGACACAGCACTAGTTATAGTCAATGACTCATTATTGTCCTGACGGATCTCTTTGCCTCTATATCTCAGTGCAATGTTCAAAACGTTGTCCTAACACTGTCTGGAAATTGATTCCCTATCTAAAATAAGCTTAACAGAAGTTTAGAAACTTTCTGAATGTTCAAGGCTTGGTATCCTTCGAGGTTTGATTTTAGAGATATATTGCTGATTTCCCTGTGTGTGCTATCACTTTGTGATGTGGATATTTGCATGAGTCGTTTAGATTGGTTACTTTTGTTAATAAGAACATAAAATATGCATTTTTCATTTGCTGTTAAGAATTGTCTAGTTATTATAAAATCTTGTTTATGCCATAGGATTAATAAAATAATTTAGATTAGATAAAAATGAAGGGATAAAAACTTTCAATTACATTTATTTTACAATCTGTGGAATTAGCTAAAAAAACAACAAAAAAACTAAAAATGAAACCAAAAGAAAAGAAAACAGTGACATTTAAAAAATAAATTGAGAATTGTGTGATAAAAATTGGCAATTATATGGAAGAAATGGGCTTCTGTAAAATTTTCTCTGATTTCTAGAGTCTAATAAATTCACATTAATGTAAAAAGAAAAAGAAAAGTAGAACACATCAGTTCCATTTTTATTCTGCTTTTATTCTGCTTTAATTGAATTTATGATTTAATTTGACAATATTCAGTATGCGCACAGACATGGCCGGATCAATGCACAGGCTTTACATGGCTTCAGCCTAGGGGCCCCTGCCTCTCAGGGGGCCCCCAATTGGTCAAAAGAAAGAAAAAACTTAATATCAGCGGACGCTGATTGGGTGAGGCAATTCCGCCTTCAGTATATAAACGTCAGACGCACGTCACTCACGCCACAGTTGAACAACGATATTAACAGAGACAAATGATATAGGCATATACAATGTGTGACCGAAAATATGACAGTGGGGGGGCCTACAGCAACCTGCAGCCTAGGGGCCCCTGGCCATGTTAATCCGGCCCTGCGCACAGATTCACAAACGTTCTGAACGCTTACTCTTGTACCAATGAGGCAGTGAAAAGCAAGATAATTCACTTACAATATAACTTACACATCGATTACCAATAATCCCTGCTTTTTACTAGCATGTTCACAAAGAGGTGTTCATGTAAGGAAAAAAAAATCGTTTGTGACGTTTGGATGATTGCGAGGGATAATGGTGAAAAGTGAGAAGGAAAAGATCAAACGTATTGACCATCAAACCATCAGTCGTCTCTTTATGGGGAAACATGATACACAGTGATACACACATCCTCCGACTCAGAGTGAGCGCACAAAGAAAAGCTCCATTTGCACTCCTCCCAACTGGGCTTGATAAAAATGTGTAGCATTAAGGGAATTTGACCGCCACAGTTATGTGCTTGATAATTACAATGTTGCACACTGCTGCTGACCTCTCTGTATATCTGTGGAATGAACAGTGTTTCACATCAACATGGCCGTAGAATTAGTGTCTCCTGCTGTTATGTTCTCATTCTTGACTGTAATGATGCAGTAAACATATTAATGACAGTAAATTGATTCGGAATGGCCTTGTTTCAGGAGTACACATAACGTATTCCACATCGCTTTGACCTGGTGGATTAGCTCGGGGGCAAAAACCCCATTGTTTCTCATTTGGCATTGAAACCTTGTTAAAACTTTTCATGAATGTAATACTATCTTGTTATAATACTGTTTCAACTGACAAGGGTTGCAATGTGAAGGCAATTTGCCTTTAAAGGAATAATTCAGCATTTTTGAGTAAATTATTCCTTTAATCAGTTTATTAATGACAAGTGGTTTATATAGTCTTTTTATGCTAAACCAAACTAGGACAGTGCAGTTGCACCAATATAATGAAAAACACAATGTTTCCATGCGCTTTTTATCAATACTGTAGCATACTTTTATAGGGTCTGGCAGCTTTATAATGAGTATGTCAGATTAATTCTGACACTCTCTAAACCTGATGCTCTGGAGTCTAACCTTTCAAGAGCAAAATTAAAATCCGTCCCGTTGCTCATTAGCTATGTTAATACATGCAAACGAATGGATGCCATGTGTTTGACCCTAACAAGGACATTCTCTGTCCGCATCTCAGAAAGGCTATCTGCTCATCTGCCTTTTCTGAACAATTCTATTCTTGATATAAATCCAGTAGAAATTAGAATTCTTACTGAAATTACACTAAATTCAAGTCTGCAAACTGCATGCGCTATGTGAGCTAACTGTCAATTATTTGTTCAATAGAAGAATATTATTAGTAGGAAATATTTTTATACCCGAGAATAATAGGTTATATCTTATTCTCAGTCTGACATGCTCTGACATTTCATTATATCAGGTAGGGATTGAACTGAATCGTCTGTATTTTCATATGCAACTACACTGACTGGTGTGGTAACAGTTTTCACAATGTAATTATGAAGAAACAGCAAGTACAGCATTAAATGAAACTGCACTGAAATAGCAGTTTTCCTGTAAACTGTACAACACTTTATTTTTTATTTTATCTGGTAACACTTTATTTTAAGGTGTCCTTGTTACACATTACATGTAATTACAGTTATAATAACAATAAATATGCAAAATTGCATGCAAGTAACCCTATTCTAAACCCCTTTCTTAAATACATGTAGTTTATTAATGTTACTTAGTACTTTAAAGTATAATTAAAGTTATGACACTGTAACAAGAACGCCTTAAAATAAACTGCAACCCAATATTTAGTTTTGTTCCAAAACTATTTTTACAGTAAAAAAGATATTTTAAAAGAAGATAAATGAGAGACAGAAATAATGAATGAATGAATAAATAAATGTGTTGTTTGTTTGTTTGCTTGTAACTTTTATCTAAATTATTGTACCCCCTTAAAATGGTCTCAAAATCATTTTAAAAGAATATAATGTATTACTACATCACATGCATACAGTACGTATTAATTTAATGTAAATTAATTTTTAACGCTATATGGATTTTAATAGTTAATTTACTTTTTGTATACTAATACTTTATTTATTTATTTTTCATATGTCTTTATCTGGTAGGCAAATAACCCATCAGCCATTGCATTAAAAGTGATTTGTCTAATGATTTGATAGAGGCTCATAATAAAATAGGATATTTATAATGTTATGTATATAGATTTGTGTGGATGACAATGTTGTTCTTCCACTGTAAATAATAATAAAAAATAGTTAGACCTAATATTTAATGATAACAGTAATTGTGATATCTGGTTTGGTGTTGATGAAGTGGTGCTTGGGTCTGCCTGTGAATATTGTGAATAAGTGTGAATTGTTCAAGGGGGCGCTATTGCTCAGCTGATGATGCTGGAACTGAATGTGATGAAGCCCTGCAAAAAGTTTGAGCAGGTCTTGAAGAACACAACCTCACACAAGCAGCATTTCATACGTAAAAGTTTTAGACGTCAAGCAGTGACATTTGAAAAATTCAGCTGTCATTCACACGTGTAGTTGAAAGTCCTTAAAATTTGATTTACATGTGTAATATTAATATTTATATTTCCGCGCTGTGTTAAAAGATTCCGCAACCCTCTGTCGCTCAGCACCGTGGAGCGCTCGTGCGCACGCGTCTGTGAACGCATTCAGGTGTTGACAGAGAAACCTAGTAAGAGTCGGTGAGGAGGGAGAGGGTGTGTGTGTGCGTTTGTGTGTGTGTACGAGAAAGGGAGGAAGCGAGAGGGAGAGAGTGAGTGAGAGAGAGAGAGAAAGAGAGAGACACGCGCTCTCTCCTAGTGCACTTTGCAGTAAGTTGCGGGCGGCTGTTGCTGGCGTGGCGGTTGCTGGTCGCGCAGGGAACTTTAACACGCTGGATCCCAAAGTCCGTCTCTCTCACCTGCGCAGTTCGGAGCTGCCATGGATTTCGCGGCCGGATTTACTATCCTAATCACACTGCCGATCTTTCTGCAGACGAACGGCCTTTTTATCTCCAGCAGCATAGGTACGTGCGCCTGCCTTTACCTATTTACACTTCCATCCCATCACAAGATGTCCTGCCCGGTACCACCCCAGTGCGCATCAGACCTGGATGTTTGCGCACTGTCCCCATCCCTGTTTAAGAGAAACTTGTGGCACGATCTATTTCTGATCTTTTTGATTATTCTCTGGATATTTAGTAAACATAGCCGTTGCATTCTCGTGCGCTGGGTCATTACTGTTTGTTGTGAAGTGTGTTCGTTTCACATGCTGCTGAAATTAATTCTCAGCGCGGCTGTAGTGTAGTGGAAATGTTTTGGGTGTTTTTTCCCCTCGCGTTTGCGATCTTTGACGGACGCTCTGGCGGTATTGATCTGTCTGAGAGCAGAAGTATTGCAGGATATTGATTTTAAATAAAAAAAAATGTCCCCGTTCTGTTCTCCTCCTTTGAGATCGTTTAAACAAAAACGTGCGTTTTGCATAAAGAAACTCAAAAAACTAAACCTCTGAAACTGAACTTTTGATTTTTGAAGAGAACGATTTCAAGGTTACTTGTTTGTGCTGTAACTTTATGTTTGTTGGTGACTTGTAATGGTTATTTGCAAATTAGAGCTTGTAGTATGCACATGCAAAGCTAAGCATCACTTTGAACTGACATATCGCCTGTGTCTCAAAACGTAGCGAGTTGTCTACCTAGATAACATTGTATAGGCATCATAGGTGTTTGCAAGATTTTTGATGGTTATAGGTAATTGAAGCATTTTGGGAATAATTGTTAGGCATCTTAAGTGTGGGCATCTTTGGTGAGTGGAGGATTTTTGAGCATTATAGGTGTGTGCAGCATTTTTGTGCATCAGTTATATATAATATTATCGGCCAAAATAGGTGTTTTTGATAATTTTAAGTTAGTTTAAGCATCCTTTCTGGGCATCATAGGTTGGCAGAATTTTTGTGCATCAGTTGCATGAAGTATTACTAGGTATCATGGGTGTGTGCAACATAAGCATCATAAGGAAAATAAGCTTTTTGAGATCCATTTTTGAGTGTTATGTGTTTTTGCTCAGCATTTTTGGGATTCAGAGATGAGTGATGATTTTTTTGTGCATAAAATATTGAGTATTACAGGTGCATATCACTTTTTTGGGGTATCATGGGTGTGTGCAGAATTTTTTTGGTGAATATAAGTGAATCGAATAATTTGGCCATTAAGGGTCCGTGGAACATTTTTGAGCGTCACAGGCATGTTTGGATGAGTGCAAGCTGACTAAAATACTGCCTTTGTAGGCTGCTCACTTGGTTCTGTGACACTCATTTATTATGAGTGATCTTCTTCTGAGATCATTTAAGTCAATTACTTTTGTTTTCCCCCCCTGATGTTGTGATTCTTCTTGATATATTTCAATATTGCAAATACGTCTATCCGGCATCTGGCTTTCATTAAAAACAATAAGGCATATTGTGAATGATACATTTTATTTATCTTGGTACTTCATGATGGGAGGCAGACAGATGTACTATTTACCGACAGTACAACATGTTTTTCATACAGTGTCACACAGTCTGTACACAAACAGGCGTTGTTAAATTGAAGAATGTTCTTTGGTGTCAAAGCAGTGTTAATGTGTTTCTTCACCCCGACCTGTCAGACCCATTGCTTCTCATGTCCATTTACTTGCAGTGTGCAGTTTAAGTGTCAACATAAACACATTTAAATTTAAATGTAATTATAAGAAACAATGTTTCTGCAAACCATCACATGAAAGTGGCCATGCAGCCTAGTGACATTCAGTATAGATGCCGAAGAACTACAACCGATGCATGCTATCTGACTGACTATCTTTGTGTGTAACTCGATGCAGATTCCCTGCAGCACGTTCTGGGGGACTATGGACTGGTGAAGCCCGTTCTTACTGATGCAGAAGGCCGCTTCCTGTCCCATGCGGTATCGGTTGGTCCAGCAGATGGGCAGTTCCGTAGGCGCTGGAGAAGAGAGGCGGCATCGACCGACCACGCCCACCATGAGTCCGGAGGAGGCATGCCAGAGCGACTCTACTACAACGTCAGCGTCTTCGGCCGGGAGTTTCACCTGCGTCTGCACCGCAACATGCGCTTGGTGGCTCCCGGAGCCAAGATGGAGTGGCAGGAATCAGACGGCACGCACTCCGAGCCTTTAAAAAACGACTGCATGTATGTTGGTGACATTTCAGACATACAGGGAGCCTCCGTAGCTATTAGTAACTGCGACGGTCTGGTAAGTGGCCACAATGGCCTTCATGTTGTGTGGTGTCTACTATGTCCGCTAAATTCCCACAAAGCCTTCTAAACTAATCCAAATAATCTCAACAATATGATTAAAAGTTGCTTTCATTGGAAACAAGCTTTAATGAAAAAGAAAGGTTTAATCAGCATGCAAATAGGGTGTTTTATTGGGGTTGTCACATACATATAGATTTCTTGTGCATAGGTATTTTAGGGCACTGTTAGGTTATTTACTTCATGTTTACTTCAAACTTCACTTATCATAACATTGCTTCCTCCAGTCCACAAATCATCTGAATCATGAGAGAAATATGCGCAGATCAAAACAGATCAGATCAGATCATATCTAAACAAATACTGTGATGTTTTAGCAGCTGTTGGGACTTTAATTCTGGCATCCATTTACTGCAGGGGATCCATTGATTTAATTCAAAAATTTCTCCAAATATTTTCCAATGAAAATACAGACTCATCTAAACCATGAAAGGCCCCAGGGTTTAGTAAATGTTGAGTAAATCTTCTTTTTTGGGTGAACTATTCCTTTAAGGGCACAACGCTGTAATGAGGGTCCTGCTAATGTCCCTTTTTACTGTAAATTTTTGCCCTGTGGCTTTAGTATTTACAGTAATCCATGGATCTGTCTCTTCAACAAAATATTGAAATGTTCTCTGCAGTAGTCATAGATTTTGTGAGTATCCAGGGATATTCCTAATACAAGCTGAAAGGCAAATACATATCGGTAGAGTGTGCTTTGTGACTTCTTGTGTGTACTAAGATCTTAGTGTTTATGGCAGCGACAGATGTGAGGATTGGAGCAGAGGTCTCTTGTTAATTATTGGAGGTTTTTTTTCTTTACTCAAATAAAACTATAATTGTTAACGGGGCCAGATGAGAAGCTCAGAAAGTCTGTCAGAGATCATGAGATCCATACGCCTCCTGTGGCTGACATCTTTATACAACAAGAAAGAGAGTAAGAAAATAAATACAGCAGGGAAACTTCATAAACAGGTTAAACTAAGAGGTCAAATAAATGATGTAGACATTAAGTACAGTTGCAGTGAGGGCTGTACCCCCCACACTATATTCTGTTGAGTGCATACAGTATTTGAAATCCAAAAGTGATGTATTTTCAGGTTAACTAATTAAAATATGAGCTATGCATATATACAGTATATTATGTACTACATACACTGCCTGGCCATAGAAAAAAAAGTCACCGCCTGGATTTAACTAAGCAAATAGGTACAGGCCTCCTATTGGACAATTACTGCATTATCTTTCAGCTGCCCACAAGTTATTTAACCCCAACTGGTGTAATGAGTAGTTTCTCATTTCATAAACAATCTCGTGGTCGTGGAAAAGATGTTAGTGTGTTTGAGAAGGGTCAGATCATTGGCATGCATCAAGCAGAGAAAACATCTTAGGAGATTGCAGAAACTACTAAAATTGGGTTGAGAACTGTCCAACGCATTATTAAAAAGTGGAAGGATAGTGGTGACCCATCGTCTTCGAGGAAGAAATGTGGCCGGAAAACTATCTTGATTAAACGTTAAAATCAAATCGAAGAAAAACAACAGTAGAACTATGTTTAATAGGGAAAGTAAGAGCATTTCCCCATGCACAATGCAAAGGGAACTCAAGGGATTGAGACTGAACAGCCGTGTAGCCGTAAGAAAACCACTAATCAGTGAGGCAAACCAGAAAAAAAGGCTTCGATTTGCTAGGGAGCATAAAGATTGGAAGAAGGTCATGTGGTCTGATGAGTACAGGTTTACCCTGTTCCAGAGTGATGGGTGCATCAGGGTAAGAAGAGAGGCAGATGAAGTGATGCACATCATCCCTAGTGCTTTCTGCTTTCTGGAGGCAGCGCTATGCTCTGGAGTTGTTGCAGTTGGTCAGGTCTAGGTTCAGCAACAGTATGTGCTCCAAGAATGATGTCAGCTGAGTACCTGACTATACTGAATGACCAAGATATTCTGTCAGTTGTTTTTTTCTTCCCTGATGGCACGGGCATATTCCAAGATGACAATGCCAGGATTCATCAGCCTCAAATTGTGAAAGAGTGGTTCTGGGAGCATGAGACATTATTTTCACACATGGATCTTTGAGAATCTTTGGGATGTCCTGGAAAAGGCTTTGCGCAGCGGTCAGACTCTACCATCATCAATGCAAGTTTTTGGTGAAAAATTAATGCAACACTGGATGGAAATAAGTCTTGTGACATTGCAGAAGCTTATCAAAACAATTCCACAGCAAATGCGTGCCGTAATCAAAGCTAAAGGCGGTCCAATAAAATATTAGAGTGTGTAACCTTTTTTTTGGCCAGGCAGTGTACTGTATATA
>JAUMHR010000064.1:8673420-8705600 GCA_032361145.1 Enteromius fasciolatus
TTTTAAGCTTTTGTGACTTTATAAAAATAATTACAATTTTATGTTGTAAATCTAGGTCAATGAAATTACCATATATGGTTCCTCGCCAGTCTATGGTCATCTTTTTTCCCAAAAGGGGCATATATTTACAATGTTAAAAACACACATAAAATACAAATAAATACATAAAATGTACATAACCTTTTTCTCATTTAATAATTTTTTTTTCCCCTTTTGTTTACTTAATTTTTTTAATGTGCCATAGACTTAAAAAATTTACAGTTTAGATGAATACTGACAAATATGTAAATAACAAGTGAAAATAGCACACTAGTCTAGGTGGTACCACTTATCTTAGCAGTAATAAGGCTCACAGTGAAAATAAACACCATAATAAAATAAACTGGGTTAAAAGTAATAAATTAATAAAATCTATGAAGTTAAACATTATATTTCATTATTTATGGCTTGATCATTTCAATAAATCTCCCACTGAATCACTGCATAGTGTTATACAAACCTGTGTCGACATTACTTACTATTGTCCTACATTTTAATGCATTATTTGTATATACATAAAAAATCCTGCATCGGGTGTATGTCTAAATATAGACATACAGGCAGTTACCTGAATAGGGCGTATGATCAAATATGATCACACCATTTTTCATGTCACAGCGTTCACTAATTTCTAGAAATGTAATGCAAACAACACCGATCTGATGTTTGAAACGCCACGTGCAACTCCTGATTGGTCAAATGTCACTGTGTCGCCATCTGTGACGTAGACTGAGTTCTGCTGATTGGCTGGAAGAAATCAATGCGCTTACACAAGCTCACGGAAAGGCACAAGATCGCTCTAATGAATGATCGATTAAGTTACCAAATATAGTTCCATGCCCGATAAAGGGTTAACCAAAAGGGCATAACCAGTTATATTAAGAATGCTTAGCTAGCATGCTAAGCAACTTAAACTAACTAACCTGAATGCTAAGGGAATAAACAAAGATAGAGATATTGTATTTCATTATTTTAGCTTTGGTAATATAATATGATATAATTACCTTTTTAAATTATTACTACTAACAAATGTGTGTTTCTATAATTTCTAATCAGGTACGGAAATTAAAACATTTACTTGGTACCTTTGCAGCATTTGACAAAAACTGTTTAGCTCAGTTTTCCATTTTTTTTCTTGCAGAATGACGGCTCCTCAGCTCTCATTGTTGCATACTTCAATATCTCAGAAATATGTCATCTGGGTATTGTTCACTTATACTGTACAGTGTCATGAATATGAGTAGTTTCTTAAAAATAGTTTAAAATACATTAACATTTTCCATAGGAGAAAATGGTTATTTATAGGATCAAAAGGCAGATAATATACATCTTCACGCTAAGAAATTATGGTTCACAGAAAGGTTATTTGGGGAAATGATACTTCCTTGGCACTGGCTTTTATTTTTAGACTGTATTTATATTTGAATGCAGCAAACATTTGTAAAATGCTACTGGAAAGCCAACTATAATGTTGCTGTTAATTTTTATCATGTGTTATGTAATGATTACTAATTAATCCACTGAAAGCTTTTGCCAATTGCTGTGCATTCTTGGCTGTTTAACGGAAATCAGTTATTCCACCTTGTTGTCAATTCCAAAATCAATCAGTCTTGTCAGTGAACACTGTGCATTATGAGTAAATATAAATAAGTGTTAATTTTTCTGCACATCAATGCATCAAATGAACATCTGTGTTGTAGATATCCTATTTAGCATATCCTTTTTTCCCTTCCGTTTCAAACAACAAAACATGAAGATATTTAAAAAATTGTCCATGAAATAACACTTTTTTTCACAGAATAAAGAAATGGATATGTATGTTTGGAACGACATGTGGGATGATTTTCATTCATTTCATTCATGTCCAGCCCTTGCAAAGTTTCTTCTTATGTTATTTTAAAGGAGTAGGTCAGATGCCTATTTTGCTAGCCATATTTATGTATGCCATCAGTGCACTTATTAAAGAGAAATAGCCTGTCTTAAGCTGGCACTGCAGGGGTTAATTTGGCTTTGAGCCTGGAAGGGAGAAGGAGAGACAGAGGGATTGCCTGATAATGAACCAGCAGGAGGAGGCATGACTGACCATAATATTGGGGTGATTATGAGACCCCGGCAGGGCGTGATATACAAAATGTTGTGTTGTACAATGAGCTAACTGCTTGTGACTTTTGAGTTAAACGCTTATTAAATAAATGGAGAAATTATGTGTTTTCATGTCAGATCAGTATTTGGTTCTGGAGGATTCTTATGGCAGCTGTGTGAAAAGGGTGTGGTGGTGTGATTTGATGCATTCGATGCAAATGTTCTGTTTTGATTGACAGGTAAGTGTTTGTGTGTATTTGTATGCCACATAGTAGCTGATCTTGCTTTCATCCTTTGATTTTTCCTCCTGTTCTAGGGTGGGGCGCAGTGTCTGTGTGTGAGCTAGGTATGCATCTCAACAGGTCCTATAAAACTCTCTGATTGGTCCATTGAGTGCCCTGGGAGATGCAGTCCTTTGTGCCATATTGGCTGACAAGCTGAAGCTGTCACTGCGCGAGAAGGTGGAGGGCGGGACAATGTCTTCCACTGTTGCTAGGTTACAGGTATACCTAATAGTCGAGATAGAAATAGAGATGGAGATAGGGAGATAACAGGAAAGAGAAGTGCGAAATGGAGCAATTGGCATTTCTGAAACTTTCAGCTAGTTAGCGGCGGCTTTGCGCGCTCTCGCGGCCAAAGCGGTTGGCTCGTGTAAACTTTTACCATCATTTAAACTCCTGTGTGCAATTATGTGATGATTAATGCCATTAGCTATCATTTCAACAAGGTCTGAGTGCAGACAGTATTATTTGTCATTTTTTAACACAGGCGCTTTACAAATCCCTATTGTGTGACTTATTAATTAAATATTGGCTGGAGGTTGTTCTGTGACCTGAACACAATCTGCTTGTACAGGAATTAGCGAGTGCTTAAACATTTATCACGGCAATGTATAAATATAGCCACCGCCAAGCTTTTCGTTCCTCTCTTCTCATAGATTACTGCTACGAACCAGTCTGTCTGGCCTAATTGAAGTAATCTATCACCATCCCCCACTCTGAAGTGGAGAGGAAGTGATGAATAGCCAGCGTACCGCGCTCATGTTTCGTTGAAAATAACGCGGACGACGAGTCGGAAGTGTGGGACAGTACCGTATCAGTAATCTGAATCGCTAACAAGAGTCCATTTAGAACTGCCAGGACTGCCAACAAGTTGAGCTCCCCAACACACACCAATCAATACACTCCTGTCAGCCTTGGCAAGGGCTCTGCAGGAACATGCTGTTAGCGCTGCCCAAGAATTGCTACACAGTTATGACATGAAAAAATGGAAAAGAAGGAAAATAAGTTTGAGGAATATAAATGGTTTGATACAGTAATCTATAAAAGTGGTTCTCAACTTGTTTTGAAAGCACAGATTGGATGTCTAGAGGCAACTCAGCACTGAACCAGACTTATTTACAGTAACACACAAAAGTTAACAAATTATTGAACGTTAAATTGAGTTGTATGTATATTTGCCTGTGTAGCCTATATCTGTCTACTTATCTACCGATACACATGCTGTATAGTACATATTATACTATATTTGTCAAAAGTGTAAGAAAAGCAGAAAAGAACATGTTAAAATAGCTTTTTATTGCTCTTAACTCTTGTCTTTCATTGCTAAAACTAGTATTTTGTATAGTGAGTCTGATCTATTAAACATTAAAAGCTTGGCAATGTTTGTGTGCATCAAAACAGTTGTAGGTCTGTCTCTACAAATATTGGCTATTCTCTCTTCCTTTTATTCTTATTTTCCCCTTTTTCTGTTTTATGGTTATATTGCTGTCATCATGAGAGCATCAAACAGTTCCATAGTCATATAATTATAAATATTGTATAGCTGAATAGCCAAGTTGACCTTTAGGAAAGAGATTTACATTTGTGCACAGGACTTGGCAATTAATCATTTTTATTTATATATATATATATATATATATATATATAGAAAGACCCCTTGAGTACAGCTGCTTTTAAACCAGCCTGTTCTAGTGGTGTGACCCAACTGAACTGGGTGCAATTGAAGATAATTGAATTAGAATGGTTTAGAAGTCAGAGAGGCCGGATCCCAGGCAACCAAGTGCAGAAAATCTGATAATAATGTTGCCTGCTAATTAGCTAGTTTCATTTATGATCTGTGACTATGGTGTTAGCAGAATTATACAACATATATCATGCAAATGAATAATTTAAAGTCAGTGTAGAAACTACTTCCATAATTTGATGTGCTTCAGAATGAAACAGGATGTAGGACAGGACATCTTCTACTAATTGGATTGCGATGTTCAGTGGATGTTCAGTAGTGTTTTGACTGTTTGGTTAACATTATTTAATATTCTACTTTATGTGGTCCAAGTGATGTCAGAATTAAAGGGAAGTTATTATTTTGATCCCAGAGACTAGTATAACATGCATAAATGAATCATTTGCAGTGGAATCAGAAACATAATTGAAGAACATAAGTGGTCAGTTTTGATTTCATTTGGACCTATGAGTACAAAATGACTCATATTTCTTGCTCTGTATGAATGAGCTAAACTGCGAGTATGTGTGAATGAGACTTACTTTTCAATACTTTTGCCCTTGATTCTCTCAGTGGAAATGTGACATTCATAGCATTTCTCTGCTCACTGTTTGCCTGGATCAAACCATCCCCCTCCAGCACCCTCTCAAACTCTCAAAACATCCACCCCATTCTCTTCTCTCTTGCTGTCATTTGCTCTCGCTCTCGCGCTCTCTCTTTTTCTCTCTCACACCCCCTAGTCATTCACTTTTTGTCACCCCCTCGTGCAGCTAGGCCCTGATATGACACCAATTACTTCATACTGGAGCACAAAGCTCAACCTACTCTTTTTCTCTATACACTGACACTGGCACATACACATTATGTGCCTGTTCCTATAATATTTGTCTTATTCTTATGCAATTTTGAGACTTTTTTATCTCACAGTTTTGACTTTTCTCCCACAGTTCTGAGGAAAAAAATCTGAATCATGAGACGTAACCTCAGAATTCGAAGAAAAATTGTGAAATAAAAATTTACAATTACATTTTAAATTTTTTTTGTATAACTTCTATATAGTTTCAGTGAAATTACAGTAGCACTTTGGTTATTTGGTCTGCCTGTCACTTTTAAGTGACAAGTAAAAGTGGCCGGAAGTCATTCATTTTCAATGTAAGCCGGTGGAGAGCGTCAAGGAGAGTTGAAATCAAGTCAACTTCATGGTAATGAGCTATGATGCGGTTCGGCGCCAACCAATCAAAATGTAGAAGTACACCGCTTTAAGCAGATTCCACATAACGCAGTCCTTTAAACTTTGGTTCCGACCCTATTAGTCCTATTAGTTATTAGAACCCCAGTTGCTCCAACTTCATCCTCTATCACAATGTGAATTTAATAAGATGTGCACAATAATATTTATAGGCAACATTTTCCTGCTAGAATGCTTGTGTTTCAACGGGAATGCAATTGATTTGCTCGAAACAACACTGATTTGACCAATTGCGTTACGCTAATGTTACACTTCATCCGGTAGGTTTCACACAAATTAATGTTAATTTAAAACCAAGACTAGTAAACGTCTCCTACAATATTGAAATTAGACTAGCAATTACCATTTATTCAACCATGAACATAAAAATTACACACCACACAAATGGCTTTTAATTGAAAGAAAACATGTAACTACAAAAAAGTTCTTTCCATTGATCAATTTTTTTTACTTTTTTTCTTACTTTCAAAGTTTGTTTGATTTGCGGCCCCTTTAAATACAAGACAAGCATTCAGTCTATGTCAGAGCATCCAAAAAACCTGGGTGAATTTTGACGCTCTCACTGGTGGCGGTGTGAACACACAGTAAGATGCACGTGTGTTGCTTTAATTAAAATACTACATTACCTAGGCAGCTCACTAAGCTTTGGAAGAATTCCAATGTGTCATATTGTTCTCATCCAGCATAATTTTCAGTTGATTAGGACAGATTTGTTCTCAAAACAACATTAATAAGACCAGGGACAAACCCCCTAGCTGCGATGTGGGTGTGAGGTGTGTGGTTGACTGAAAAGTAGCTGAGCTACAGCTGAGCTTCAACTCAGCGAGAATCAGTCCCAGAGGAACAACCACAAGTTCAGTGTCTGTGGAGTCTTAATGGGCTAAAGGGGGTATAGGGAGGTAACGGCTAGGCTAACGATTCATCTGAGCGGTTTATACAAAAATGTTTAAATGCTACTGAAGCTCACACAAACCTTGATGAAAACATGCATGCAGTGCTGCCAGAACAATGAGGGAGCTGGCATTTGACTCAACACTTCTCAGATTGCTGGAGTGATGCAATTTCTGATTAGCTTTGGGTTGTACTTTATTTTCTGGAAGTAATTCTGAATGTTGGCACTGTAGTCTAGTGTGTAATGCTTTTTTTGACAATGCTGAGCCATGAGTTAATGTCTCTGTCAGTGTATTTTTGTATATATTTTTGTGCTTCATTGTTTAGTACATTACATACAATGCATTCACATGTTTAACCATACATGTCATTCCACACCTGTATGCTGATTTTTGTCTGCACAATTTACAGCCATACAAACTGGTGAAACATGATGGATAATCAGGCTCTATTCTATTCCTTGGAATAGAAAGTTAATATAAATATATAAAAACAAATTCTGGTAGCGCAGTTGAATGGCTGTCATATCCTGTCCAAACCCATGACATAAGTGGGACTTTGTACTATGAACTTTTGTTAAATAACAACTAAACTACTACAAAACTAAACTATTTTTCTTTTTTAAGCATGTATACATTAATATGTTACATAAGTGAATTTGTTTTCAATAAATGCTGTTATTTTTTATTTTTCTATTCATTAAAGAACACATAATCACAGTTTATTAAAATGATTAAAAAGCACAACTTTTTTTATTTATAATAAGACATTTTGTCTTGAGAACCAAATTAATATTCATTGATAAAATGTTACAAAGCATTTATTTAAAATAGAAATCTTTTGTAACATTATAAGTGTCCTTAGTGTCTCTTTTGCTCTTTTGCCTTTTTTTCTAAAGGCAGCTTTGGTGAGCAAGAGAGACTTCTTCCAGAACCATTAAAGATTCTTACCAACCCCAAACTTTTGAACAGTAGCGTATTTCTTTCACACATATCCCTTAGTGACATGGCCTGGACCATTTTTTCCTCTTCTGAATTCTTGATGACACTTTCCTGAGTTTCATTTTACCCAGCTCTCATTCTGACTGTCCTTCCCTTACCTTTGTTCTCTTTTCTCATAATCTCAGTGTCTCACGCATATACATCTCTGTCAGCACCTTCTGAGCCTGTCGAAAAGTTCTCCAGCCTTGACGAAACTGTCAGTCGGTTATGCACAGTCTCCCTTTTGCTTTCTTTTACACTCTCACCTTTCAAAGTCCACTGAACTCATCCGAGGGACACAGTCTCTTATGCCGCAAGAAGAATTGCCTCTTGTAGCTAAAGTTCCTGCTCAGCGCCAAGGGGCAGAACTGTTTGTGTGTGTTTGTATGTATGTGTTTAGCCACTTGAATCATTAATCTAAGCAGATCATTCAACTATGTGCAATGGAAGCTTTCAGGGGGGATTTATTTTTGTACTTATTTTGAATTTATTTATGTACACACAGCCAGAGTTAAAGCACAGGCCTGTTTGCATGGCTTTTAAAGGCAACAAAAGCAGAAGTAACACACTCTGCAACTCTTTGGCATACACAGTGGAATGTGTATTCATTTTCATATGTAATTTGGTGTGAGGGCACTGATCTGAGGACAGTGTATCCCTCAGTGAACACTCAGTGTAATGAGAGGGATGCTGGGATACGCACGAGGTTGCATCACTAAGTCTCTTACAGTGTAAATCGGCCTGACATCTGCCATCCCTTGTGGGAATTTATGAGTTTGTGTGAATAAAAAAGACTCTGTGAGTGTGTGTTTGCGTTGACAAAACTAGGGCAGACGTGTAAAGAGACACAGACACACACGTTCACTTACTAACCTTAAGACAGATATAGAGCAGACACACTCTCACATTGTTACAGCTTCCTGAATTCACGTGATCAGTTACTTAAGGACAGCAGCTAGAAAGACCAGCTTATACCAGCAGGGTCTTTCTGGTAAGGCTAGTTGACTTGCTGGTCAAGCTACTTAAGAAGACTGCTGAGGACACCAGCATCACATCCTGAGGATTGGCACACAAAACACAATATATATGGGTCAAAGACGTTGTGTCTGCATCAAAATAAAAATTCACAAATTGTCCATAGAAAGTACTTTGAATGTAAGTAAAGTGTCTATTTTTAAGATGTCAAATACGTTTTTGGAGAATAAAATGTCAACATTTGGTTGAAACACTGTAATTCAGTGTACAGTAACAAAACACATGATTATTCTGACTTGTACATATTAAAATATATAAAAGGAAGCATATTCAATTTTATTGTGTTTTAAATTACTACTTGTTATTTGGAGTGAAAGTAATTCATCTTTTTTGTTGTAAATATACCAGCATATGTTGTTACATTAAATTATATTTTAGAGGGTTGCTTGGAATTTTTTTTTTTTTTTGTCTTAGAAGGACTTTGGTCTGAAAATTCCCCCAAGAATTGAAAGCTGTTTTTCAAATTGCAGCTCATCTGTTATTTAACCTCATTGTTTTTTATTGTGTCTGAAAATCACGGTGCATCAGTCTGCACCTACTGAATTACTTTATTCCCCTGTGTGTGTGTGAGAGAGAGAAAGACAGACAGAGAGAGAGACAAATAGATATTTATGCCCCACCTTACTCAGTCAGGGAGACACTCTCTCCTCCCTTGTTTTCAGAATGCACAAAGCATCGTTCTCTCACAGTAGATAATTACTGCAGTCATACAACTAACAGAATTCAAACCTCTAAATTAATTCTTAGTCTTCCATAGTGCTTCCTTCTCTCCCCTTACACTGTCACCACAAGGTCAGGGACGGTCTTAAATCAGATTGTCTCTGACAGGCTGAGAGAGATATGATAGAACAGGATTAGACCTTAAAGCTGAACACAACATTTTCCAATTGATTGCTATTGAATCATAGGTCATGGTTTCTTAACAACATTTAGTATAAAGCCCTTTGTAAGCTCTTATAAAAGGCATGAGATGGGATTTAAGGCCTGGAATGATTTGTGGTATATTAAACCACAGGTACATTGTAAAAATAACATGCAAATCTAAAATGAAAACTTGAAAATCTGATTGGATAGGACATGTTTAGAGTAGTCCATTGAGGGGTTAAAGTTATTTGCACCTTACGTGCGCAGTGATTTTACAATGGTTTTTAGGAATTTACTTTACTTGCATTTTAACCATGGTAAATGCAAGGTCTCATGTGGCTTATTGCTTTATGATTTTTCATTTTTGCCAGTCTTTCTGAGATGGCAGGGTAAAGGGTGCAATGCCTATCCCCTCTCATTTCTCCATTGTTTTTCATTGTGATCCAGAAAGTTGTCTTATCTAATGTGTCATAGTGATGTGCCACTAACTGGCAGCCTCCCCACTGCTCAAAATCACGGTTAGTCTTTATTTAGGTCTTGCTCACCTTGAAATCCATAGGCGGTGCCATGGAAACCATCGTGTTACATCTTTCAAAACTATTTACACCTTGTACAAATGCTAACTGCCTATTTCATTAAGGAGAAACACGTTTCTATCAAATAAGACATCAAGTGAGCAGGTGTTGTGCTGTAGACCACAGATATTCATTTAATAACAGTTTAAGTCACAAAGCTAGTTTGTGTGCTTACTGCATCATGTACTATATTTGCACATATTGCTAAGGACATTTTTCACAGTATTAGATTTGGTGAAATAGACACATTTCACATTCTTACTGAGAATTGTCATACAGTTGAATGAATGCAGTGGCAAGAGTATAATATCTGAATTAGACTTACATTGGAATCAGGTATTAAAGAAATAGTCTTAATATGTAGAACAAAGTGAAAGACATATACACAGCAACGTGTATGTAATAACACCAAGGTTAAAATATGGAAGAGGCCAATGGGGTAAGTGCCTCAGGGTCATCAGGGTCGAGGTCTAGCAAAGAATATATTTCCACGAATCTTGCCTGATGTAAAAGGTCTTGGTATGTCATATGCAGTACATATATAGTTATACAATAATATATTGACGCCACAAATATATACTGTATGGAGTTATGTTGGTTGTGTGTGTGTTTGGTACCAATAGTAGTAGGGGTGTCACAATGTCTCGTGTTTTCACAATGTTTCGTGTGTCCTGTGTTTTTGTTTACATACAGTCTCCCATGTGCTTTACCTTGTTTGTAGCTCCGCCCCTTTAATCAGTCTTTCATTCCCTGCCAGTCTCGTTGCCCAGGTGTTTCTAGTTCATGTCTTGATTATGTTTGTATAAATACCGTGTCGCTTTAGTTCACCTCTGTCGCTCATTGATCGTCATTGTGTTTTGTCGCCTGTCTTCTTGGTTCTTGTGCCTTGTTCTTTTGTCTCTGTGAATGTTGTTGTTGCGGCAAAACTTCAAAAACTCTCGATCAAGAAGACAAATAGAGCAATTGCTTTTTATAAAGATTTAATTCTTGCAAGAAGGTGCAAAATCATACAGTTCCCTGCTGAGTGTCACAAAGGAGGGAGTTATCTCCTCCGCTTTATACCTCTTTGCACACTCAAGGTTACATACTACAAACAGCTGGCACTTTCCTTAAAAAGACAGACACAGAAATGCAGCTTAAAAGTTCATTACACATAAAGCAAACGGTTATGATTATTGTTATTTATGAATGAATATGACAAAATATGAATTTTCCGCGCAACATTGTATTAAAGTCTTTCCAGTTTACTTCGATCAACGTCTCTGTTCTGTGAATGCTTGCCGAGAGGCGCGGCAAATCATGACAGTGGATCAGTATTATTATTATCATTATTAAATAATTCATACGTTTAATCAGCAAGGACCCAATAAACTGATAAAAAATAGCAGACTGTTGCAAAAGATTTCAGTTTTGTCACACTGGGTGCTGTTCGAACTCACGCTCGTGTTTCCACAAGGGCAGGCAGGACTCGGAGGCAGGAATGCAAACTGAACTTGACATTTATTTAACAAAACAAAGAGAAACAAGGAGTGTGCAACGAGCTTAGCAGAGCCGTACAAAATACATGTGTTTTTAAAAAATGTAAAAAACACGTGGGGAGTCAATTTATACAGAGACTAATCAACAGAGAATGCGGGACACCTGGACAAACACGGCTGGCAGAGGATGAAACACTAATGACAAAAGCGGGATTACAAATGGGAGACACGAGGATGCAGAGTGTAAACAAACACAAAGAGCACATGTGGAACAGGACGAGCAGATCGACAGGTAACAAAACAGAGACGAAGAACACAGAGACACCTTTGGCGTTATATAGCCCTCCCCCTAGGCGTGGATTCCAGACACGCAGGCATAACAAAAGTCCTTAAGGGGGGGGAGGCAGTAGTGACGGCGGAAACACCCTCCAAGGCGGCAAGGCTGACGCGAGTGCCCTCTAAGTTGGTGCGGACAGCGCGAACGCCTTCCAGGGCCGACCGAATAGCCGAGATGCCCTCCAAGGCCAATCAGACAGTTCATACACCTTCCAAAGTGGGGCAGACGGCGGAGCAGCCCACCTGGGCTTGCCAGGCACCGATGATGCTCTTGTGAGCCGATCAAACCGCCAACACGCCCTCCAGGGCGGAGCAGACGGTGGAGCAGTCCACGTGGGCCTACCAGACGGCGGGAACACCCTCCAGGGCGGGGCAGACCGTGGGGATGACCATCTGGGCGGACCAGATGGCAGGAACGCCCTCCAGGGCAGGGCAGACGGTGAGGGTGACCACTTGGGCAGACCAATTGGTGGGAACGCCCTCCAGGGCGGGGCAGATGGTGAGGATGCCCATCTGTGCAGACCAGACGGCGGGAACGCCCTCCGTGACGTTGCAGGCTTCTTCCAGGGTGGAGCGGGCGGCGGAGAGGCCCACAGGGGCTCACCAGACAATGACAGTGGTCTCCTGGGCCGAGCAGTCACTGATAATGCCCTCCTGGGCCAAACAGTCCATAACAATGCCCTCCTGGGCCGAAAAGGCAACGATAATGCCCTCCTGGGCCGAACAGTCCATGATAATGCCTTCCTGGCCCGAACAGTCCATGATAATGCCCTCCTGGGCCGAACAGGCTCAGGCCCAAATCGCAAACCGACATGACTGGACTCGGCTCCTCATATAGTGTAACGGGGTTATGACCCGTTCCGTGCGGGCTACAAACCGCGAGGACCTTCTGCAGCTCGTCAGGCTGCGTAACTGGGACAGACTGAACAATACACAGCTCTCCGTAGCGTGTAACAGGAGTGGGACCCGTTATTTGCAGGCTAGGAACCGCAAGGACCTTCTGCAGCTCCTCAGGCTGCGCAGCCGGGACCGACTGGACAATACACGGCTCCTCGTACTGTGAAACGGGAGTGGGACCCATTATTTGCGGGCTAGGAACCGCGAGGACCTTCTGCAGCTCGTCAGGCTGCGTAACCAGGACCTATCTGACAGCCCCTCTCCCGTGATGTCAGAACCCGTCGATAGCATATCAGGGATCGCTAGGACGGGTGACAGCTCCTTGAGCTGTAAGACCTGAACCAATTGAGCAGGAAACAGCACTCCTGGCTGTATAACCAAGTCTTTGGCTGTAAAACCGGGACCAACTGAGCTTTACACGGCTCGCTACACCGTAAAACGGGTCTGGAACACGTTATCTGGGGTTTCAGAACCGCGAGGGATTTAGACGGCTTTGGCAACCGCACTAATGGGTTAGGAGCCGCGAGGGATTTCGGCGGCGCTGGCATCCCCGAGGTTGGATTGAGCGCGAGTGCACTCATCTCCATGATTCTCTTTGCTTTTACGGCGAAATGAACGCTGGAGGTGTCCCGTGGCTCTGCTAAATGAAGCGATCTCAGAGGCGGACCCCTCCGTATAACGAGATCCAGGTAGCTGGGGGTATGGCGGACGTGATGGGAAGCCCGCCGAGATGTGCAGGTTCTTTCCGGAAAACGCCATCTCGTTTGTGGTCGATTGTTCTGTCACGATGGGTGCTGTTCGAACTCGCGCTCGAGTTTCCACAAGGGCAGGCAGGACTCGAAGGCAACTTGAACTTGACATTTATTTAACAAAACAAGGAGTGCGCAATGAGCTTAGCAGAGCCGTACAAAACACATGTAACTTTAATAATCGACAAAGACATAAGACGTGGGGAGTGAATACAAAGACTAATCAACAGAGAATGCGGGACACCTGGACAAACACGGCTGGCAGAGGATGAAACACTAATGACAAAAGCGGGATTACAAATGGGAGACACGAGGATGCAGAGTGTAAACAAACACAAAGAGCACATGTGGAACAGGACGAGCAGATCGACAGGTAACAAAACAGAGACGAAGAACACAGAGACACCTTTGGCGTTATATAGCCCTCCCCCTAGGCGTGGATTCCAGACACGCAGGCATAACAAAAGTCCTTAAGGGGGGGGAGGCAGTAGTGACGGCGGAAACACCCTCCAAGGCGGCAAGGCTGACGCGAGTGCCCTCTAAGTTGGTGCGGACAGCGCGAACGCCTTCCAGGGCCGACCGAATAGCCGAGATGCCCTCCAAGGCCAATCAGACAGTTCATACACCTTCCAAAGTGGGGCAGACGGCGGAGCAGCCCACCTGGGCTTGCCAGGCACCGATGATGCTCTTGTGAGCCGATCAAACCGCCAACACGCCCTCCAGGGCGGAGCAGACGGTGGAGCAGTCCACGTGGGCCTACCAGACGGCGGGAACACCCTCCAGGGCGGGGCAGACCGTGGGGATGACCATCTGGGCGGACCAGATGGCAGGAACGCCCTCCAGGGCAGGGCAGACGGTGAGGGTGACCACTTGGGCAGACCAATTGGTGGGAACGCCCTCCAGGGCGGGGCAGATGGTGAGGATGCCCATCTGTGCAGACCAGACGGCGGGAACGCCCTCCGTGACGTTGCAGGCTTCTTCCAGGGTGGAGCGGGCGGCGGAGAGGCCCACAGGGGCTCACCAGACAATGACAGTGGTCTCCTGGGCCGAGCAGTCACTGATAATGCCCTCCTGGGCCAAACAGTCCATAACAATGCCCTCCTGGGCCGAAAAGGCAACGATAATGCCCTCCTGGGCCGAACAGTCCATGATAATGCCTTCCTGGCCCGAACAGTCCATGATAATGCCCTCCTGGGCCGAACAGGCTCAGGCCCAAATCGCAAACCGACATGACTGGACTCGGCTCCTCATATAGTGTAACGGGGTTATGACCCGTTCCGTGCGGGCTACAAACCGCGAGGACCTTCTGCAGCTCGTCAGGCTGCGTAACTGGGACAGACTGAACAATACACAGCTCTCCGTAGCGTGTAACAGGAGTGGGACCCGTTATTTGCAGGCTAGGAACCGCAAGGACCTTCTGCAGCTCCTCAGGCTGCGCAGCCGGGACCGACTGGACAATACACGGCTCCTCGTACTGTGAAACGGGAGTGGGACCCATTATTTGCGGGCTAGGAACCGCGAGGACCTTCTGCAGCTCGTCAGGCTGCGTAACCAGGACCTATCTGACAGCCCCTCTCCCGTGATGTCAGAACCCGTCGATAGCATATCAGGGATCGCTAGGACGGGTGACAGCTCCTTGAGCTGTAAGACCTGAACCAATTGAGCAGGAAACAGCACTCCTGGTGAACTACCCGCTACTGAAAACAAGGATTAAAGAAAAATAAAATCGCACAAAGAAAAGTTTATAAATGGTACCAAAATAACTAAAGAAAACAGCCGCAAAGAGGCAAAAAAGAAGAGGCACCACAATGGAAGCGAAGAAACAAAGAGAGAGAGTGCCACTGACTCGTGGCCTTTATATCTGGAAACCTCAATGACGTCATGACCCGCAAAACAGGGATTCCCCTGTCAACACCACCTATGGGCTCAAAATATAAGCATCAGACAAGACACACATAACAATATTAAAATATAATAATTCACAATTTCAATGTAGGTTTGATCAAATAAATGCAAACTTAACAGGCTTATTTCAAAAACATAACCCCTAAAATGTGTATATATTACACACTGTACAGAAATAAATAATGCAACACTTAATAAATAAATAAAAACAAATAATAGTAAACACATTTTTTTTTTTTTTTGCATTATTTGGCTGTAAAAATTGCAGAAAGAAGGGATTGGTCAAATTAAACAACACAGCTGAACACTGGCCGTGTGGGGTGAGCATGAAGTTTTCTCATATCACAAGTCATAAACCAAGCTGAAAGGCTTGATTTTGGGTTTGACTATCTTTGTCGTCTTGATTTCAGCTCTCTATCCTTCCTGAAAGACCTTTTTCTCTCTCTTCTAAATTGCTTTGCTCTCATCCACTGAACTTGAAGAAGTGAGCAAACAGAGAAGACCCAAGACGAGCAGCCATTTTAGCCCTTGCTCTGTTTCTACCTGCCCGCTCTGTCTTCGTCTCCTAAATCCCGTCTTGAAAGTGAACACACTGTTCTTTTGGCTCCAGCAGGCCTCTGATGTTTTATTCAGCATCTCCTCTGAGAGCTAAAGGGACAGCACAGACTTGTCCGGTCCCCTGTCCCTTCCTTGCTTCTCCCTTCAACAATCGATACGTCCGTGTCTCAGAGTCCCTCGTATCATCTTTCCTCTCTCACAGAGCGCGCCGCACTTCCTCTGTTTGGTATTCCAGAGCAGGAGCCACAGTGTAGATCCATCAGCAAGACCTAGAGATGAAGGGAAGAACCGAGAGAGACACACAATCGGAGACAGTACGCCTTCTCTCAGGAGTTTCTTAGAAATGCAGCTGAATTACAGACTCCGTTTCACAAAACTTGCATCTCTTTTGAACTCTTTTTGGTAGCCGGTTTGTATTCTGAACTTTGGCAGGTTCTGTGAGCTGCATCACCTTTGTTTCTAAATAGGCAGATGAAAAGTTGATTTATAGCATAAGTGAATGAAACGCATAGGTAAATCACGTCCAGTCCATATGTAGACCTTTACTATACCCGGTTGGCACAGAAGCCTCAGTCATAACTCACAGCACTGACAGCGCTCGACCATAATTGTAAATATTGCCAGAGACCGTCATTTAAAACTAGCTAATTTTAGATATTATTAGTGTTGTGTAAAGCTTAGAAAACTTTTTTCTTTGGACGTAGAATATGTTTGAGTTTAGGGAAACTTTTAAAATATATAACAAAAATATCTAGATATTTTGATGCATAAATACTCATTTATACAATGTGAGAATATTAAGTATGATATTATAAAGACAACAAAATGAATTGGATTATTAATTAGGCTATTAATTTATTTTTATACTGCAATTGTAATGAAACCAAATCAAACTGTTTAAATAATCTGTTATATTTGGATTAATTAAGATTTCAAGATGTCCTTGTTACAGTGTAATTATGCGTTTAAGAAATTAGTAATATTAATGAACTACATGTACTTACTATATGGTAAGGGTTAGGATTAGTTAGACATAATTAATTTTATTATAATAATAAATACTGTACATGTAACATATCTAACAAGGACACCTTGAAATAAATATTTTTTTAATGTCCTTGGAAAAAAATCATTTATGCTCACCATTTAGAGCAACATTTCTAAAATAATAATATTTTTTATTATTATAAATGTTGAATTAAAAGTACATAAAACATTTTTTTTTTAATAGAAAGTTCAAAAGAACAGAATTTATTTAAAATACAAATCTTTAGTAGCATTAGAAATGTCTTTATTAATGCTTTCTAATCAATATGTATATTCACAAAAATAGAAAGTTATAAGAATTTCTTCTTGAACACCTTTCTGAAAGCTGAAGTAATTGAAAATTATGTGTTGTCATTAAAAAAACATTTAGAAGAACAATCAAACGTGATGAAGTTTCTATAAGTCTATGTTATTTTAAAATATATTAACCTAGAAATAAGTTATTTTTATATAAGCTATTTCTATGCAGTAGGCACAAAAGTTCATGCAGCACTAAAATGATCAAGTTATTCTCACTGCATGCTCACCACCAGATCATTCAGCCATTCCTGTCTAAGATGTCAACGTGAGAGGACAGACAATGACAGCGTGCATGTGGAGCATGCCTGGGGCATGAATTTATGCCTGTGTGTGTGTGTGATGTGAGATTTCCCTTATGGATGCTGCATAGATGCAGTCAGCAAGACTGGTAATTACCAGTTGTCTAAACAGACAGATGGAATTAAGGAGAGTGAAAGCAATTTTCCGAATGCTTGTTTTGGAGCAAGGAGCTGGAGAGCACAAGAGCGTGAGAGAGAGCGAGAGAGAGAGAGAAAGATTACCTGACACTTTGTTAGCATCTCCGCTTGACGTTTTTATCTTTCACTCTCTTGTCACTAGCATCAGGTGCTACTCTTTCACCCTCCTGACAGGATACATCTTGCCCTCTGGCCTTCCTTCTTCTACCTTCCACCTTTCCTTCCTCTTCTTACCTTTTCCTCTCTCTATCTGTTTCTGCCTCCTCTTCTACCTCTCATCGAAGAGAAGGTCATCCAGGGTAGATGCCCTTCTGAGATGGCTTACATAACTCAGGCTGACATATGGATCTTTTAGCACATTTTTGCTCAGCAAACTCCAACTGTGCTCAGCTTGGGCGGAGAAGGCTCCCTCCTCAGTCTCCTTTCGGTGTGAATCATGTCAAGAAACTGTCATTTGCAGTGACCCGTGTAAAAGCTGCAGCTGACATGCACTTATCCTAAGCCACTGATGCTTGGGTGGTTTACGCACACTGTCCAATTAGCTATCAAGGGATTACGACTTGTGTTGTGTGGCGGGAGGGAGGGAGAATTGTCGCACAGCAGCATCTGATTGCAGTGAGTAGAAGGGTAACTCTAGCCCAGACCAATAAATTAGAATGGAATTAATAATTATCATCAAGGCATCCCATAAAGGGTATTAAACTTAATGCTATTTCAACAACTCATAAATGAATAATTTTGTGTTTTATGTATAAATTGTCCCTAGTGAAAATGCCCTGCAATTGTACTTTTAGTATATTCGACTGGTATACTTCAAGACTTCTTAATTGGAACAACTAATTTTTTTTACTGTAAAGTATATTTGATTGTGTTAAAGTGGAACTATTGCAAGTATACTTCAGGTACACTTTAAATGTTTTAATTTTAAATTATATTATTGAAAGATCACACAATTCTCATCAAAAGTGCCAATAAAACTAGACTTAATAAAGTAATAAAGTATATGACAAATAAAGTTTCAGTAAATCTTGGAATACACTAAAGTTACGTGATTACGTTCAGAGCCAAATTTTTTTATAACTGAATAAACAAAAATACTGTTATTTGGAAAGAGTTCATGCCTCTGAACACACTTAATGCTATTTCCTTATCCTATAAGCAGTGCTGTGGAAAGTTACTTTTGAAAGTAACGCATTACAATATTGTGTTACTTAGTTACATTTTATGGAAAGTAATGCATTTTTGATTTCTCGAAGACCTGACTAATCGATAATGAAATTTGTTGTAGTTCGAGATCAATTATTGATTTTATAAGTTACAGCAGGAAATCATTTTTGCACATACTGAACATAATTTTTTAGTAATATATCTTTTACATATTAAATAAGCACTGGGCAAGTTATTTATGAGTTAAAGTTGTCATATGTCAATCAGAGCTGCTGCATTACACAGTATGTTCATATTAATGAGGGGAAAATGCCTGTATAAAATCTCAAAAATCTTATCAGGCTGATGTTTTAATGACAAGTGGCTGCAAGTATCCTGAATCCATGACTACTTACCTGTAGAGTCACACGGTGGTCCACACCATGCCCATCTGCACTGGTACTCCAGCCATAAGACGATCTGTCTCCTCTGGGAATCATTGTGGCGTATCACTCTCTGGGGTGCTTCTGAAATTCAGTTTCTGTCTCATATGTGCCACAGCTGATTCAGAGCCACTCCTGTTATAAATGTCCTTGTGTTTAAGATGCAGCTGGTGTTAGAAGAACTGATCCTAAATCAGGTGTGGAAATAAAATTGAGATTTGACTGACTTAAGGTGGATATCGGTGGGAGTAATGGGTCTCGGCGCAGGTGAAACGGGGCCTAAGGGTACACTAAACCTTTTAGAGTCTGAAAGCTGGAAAGAGGATCTCAGTGCTATGTGTTAAAGTTTGCCTGGAGGAGGGTTCTGCATTGTGCAGGGGCCTGTATTAGGAATAAAGAGGTGCTAAAATGGAAATTGTGGTGTAAAATAATTTAGAATCAAGATTGAACATACAGAAGAACAGAGTGGCCCAATGATTTCATTGGTGTAGCTTTTGACCATCAATTATCTTTAGCTTTTTTCTTGTTTAATTCTTTTACATGTTTATATACAGCATACACTACTTTTTATGCGCGGTTCCAGCACTTTTCATGTACTTGTTTTTTTTCGAGGAAGGAGTAAAATAGTGTAGAATTCAACCCAACAGACACCTGGCATGGGTCTTGTATTCTTTGTGCCATTTATAGTTTTACTCCCAAGATATTTGAAATATTAGCTTGAAAAACGTTTTTGTTTATCTTGTAGAATGGCATAATCTTTGTATACGTTGGCTAACTATTTAACTTTTTTTTCTTCTCACAGGCAGGGATGATCAGAACTGAGCAGGAGGAGTTTTTTATTGAGCCAGTGGAAACGGGACATCATGTGATTGAACAAGAGGAAGAGGACGGGGGTCGTTCTCACATTGTGTACCGTTCAGCTGCCGTGAAGAAGCCACCTATTAGCTCACTAGCTGCAGACTTCCACTCCAAAGGTTAGTTCTGTTCAACAGCTGTTCAGCGTTTATGTTAACCTGCATGTTTTGCCTGTACGTACTAAACAATTCCTCTGCTTGTGTTATGTGGTTGTCCAACTATTGCACTGTCTAATATTTAAGCATTTCTAAAGCATTTGAGTTCAAATCTAGCAGTTTTAAAGTGCGTAGTTGCACTGACATTTACTGTCAGTGTGGTTATAACTAATGGTTCATGTGGTGGACATGCATTGTTAACCCAAAGAGTCAAAGGAGGCCTCTGGTCAGCTTGGGTTTCACTGTATTGGGACCCTTTCTGGTCATCGCCTTGAGTGGAGCAGCTATCAGGCTGAAATTCTTGATAAAGCGCCGATAGAAGTTTGCGAAGCCTAAGAAGCGCTGCAACTCCTTGATAGTGCAGGGGCGTGGCCACTCTAGCACTGCTGTAACCTTCCCGTCGTCCATAATTACCCCTTCATGACTTATAATGTACCCCAGAAAGGCAATCTTAGTTTGTTGAAATTCACACTTGGTTAGCTTTGCATATAGTTGGTGTTGAATTAGGCGTTGCAGGACGTTACGAACATGTGTTATATGGTCTGCCAGTGTCTCTGAGTAGATCAGTATATCATCAATATATACAATCACAGTTTGGTTGAGTTCTTGCCGGAAAACATCATTGACCAGGGCCTGAAAAACGGAAGGGCTATTGGATAGTCCAAAGGGCATCACCTGGTACTCGTAGTGCCCTGATGTGGTTGAGAAGGCTGTCTTCCATTCCTCCCCCTCACGGATCCGAATCAGATTGTACGCCCTGCGAAGATCGAGCTTGGTGAAATAGCGGGCTTTGCGAAGTTGTTCAAGGGCGGCTGGGACCAGAGGAAGTGGGTATCTATATTTTACTGTGACTTCGTTGAGTCCCCGATAGTCTATGCAAGGCCAAAGGGTACCATCCTTCTTCTTTACGAAAAAGAACCCAGCGGATGACGGGTCGGGGTTTACTGGAAACATGGTGGGGAGTGTGCGTTTCAGGCACCTGGCCTGACAACGCGGAGACCAGCGAACGATCTGGCGATCTACCCAAGAGATGTCGGGGTTGTGGAGTTCCAGCCATGGTAGGCCAAGAATGATGGCATGATCGGGTGATGAAATGGTGAATAGTCTGATGTTCTCAGTGTGAAGGGGTCCTATGAGCAGCTTCAGATCCTGGGTGGTACAGGAGACTGCTCCAGTTCTCCAGGCTGCCACCGATACCCGTGGACCACATAAAAGGAGAGGCAAAGACAGTTAGCCCGTATGTGGCCTGGTTGACCACAAATTATCCTTAATTCTCTTATTCCGCTCATCGTCGGTCAAGTGGGTCCTTCCTAGCTGCATGGGTTCGGGGTGCGGCTGAGAGGATGGCGTGGAGAAGGGCCGTGAAGCTGTGAAGGGCCGTGGGCGTCTAGAGCGGATCAAGTTGTCAACCTGGATCGCTAACTCCATGAACTGATCCAGAGTTTTGCCCTCATCGCGGCAGGCGAGTTCTGACTGCGGAAATCCTAACAGGTGTTCGGCCAAAACAGGTCCGGGTGGAAACTAGTATTCCGGAGACGGTTCCCGCTGATGACGGTCGGACAGCGCCACTAATACTTTATATTAAATTAAAAATGGTCATATTAATGTTATTTTATAGACCTGAGCAAATATGGAGTGACAAAAAACAGTTGAATTTTCATTAACTAACTTCAACAAAAGATAATAAATACTGTAATAAATGTATTTCTCATAGTGAATGTTAATGCAAGTAGAACTTTATTGTAAAATATAAAAAACAAACAAACAAAAAAAGATTGTGTGCATGCTTTAATGACTGATCGTTTTCACAGCATTTTATGTTACATTATAACATTTAATTCTTAATATGGAAACTTTAAACTTTTTCTACCATTATTGAGATATCGGATGCATTACATTAGATAAACTTTGCTATTTCTATGTTTGTTTGTTTTTTATTGTATATACATCAGTCACATTTTTCATTGAAATGAACAAACCTGTAACTTGCTGTAGGAAGATGAATCATGTGTCTACAGTGGTCTACTTCCGGCAATTGACAGAAATCAGGGACATTTTGTGTGCTAAGTCATCAGAAGGTGATGATGTGATCTTAAACTTACAGTAAGACTCAGAGCCAGATTTACTAACAGCACGCTGCAGCACAAACCATCTTTGGACGTTAAAAAAGCAAAGGTATGAAAAGTAATTTTTTGTCTGACCTTACTGAATATGCGAGTTTCCCTTTTAGATGCAAAATGATATTAAAAGGACTCATGCAGTGCAATTTACTAACATTTGCACTTGTCAAATTACTGGTATTTGTGCCATTATTTATCAACTAAAAAATCTGGCGGTTATTTGTGCTGTTCTTAGTAGATTGGTCATAATGGCTTTTGTGCTAACACTAATTCGCTTTGTTCAGTAAATCTAAAGCAATTTATAAAAATTTGCCTCAATGAATGCTGTCCCATAAGAGTAAAAAGGTGAAGAATGCTCTGTAATGCAACTAAAAGTTGGAGACTTGAGAATGAGAGCAACAGTGAAGTAGTCAATTGCAAAAATTAAAAATCATCTAAAAACTCATAGCCTACATCATCACTCTGATTTTATTGGGAGCAAAATGTGTCATTTAACTTTTAATGTCCAATTGATCACCTAAAGGTCAATCAATCTTAGAGGCATTGACACAACAGTGCCCAGGTATGAGAGGCATCATAACTTTCAGTCGTGGCTGCATTGTGTAGCTGTACATTGAACGGGTCCTGGAGTGTACGGTGAATATGGGGGATTATGAGAGTCTATTCTGAGCACTCGCTCCTGACACCAGAGCTGCCAATAATAAAGGAATAAAAGCAGCTGTGGAGAGGAAAAATGAGTTTTCGTAAGAGTGCGTCACAGAAGGATCTGGAAGGAGATGGATCTTAGCAAAGTGTAGACTGGTGCTAATGCTTTGTCACTGACACCTGCTTCTCAGCTGATTCCACTTCTGTAGTGTTATGGTGTGTGTGTGTGTGTGTGTGTTTGCATGCTTATCTTTCTTTGATAATATTAGCTATACTGTGTCACTCATAATGCATTTTATATGCATTTTATACATGAATCTCTGCACACATGCACAAAGTAGACTCTCTGTTGCTTGGTGAGCTGAAGTATGCTCCTATGAAGTGCTAGGGTGAGTCTGGATGGCGTGGGAAGCGACGCTTGGGAGGTGGTCGTGCTGCACTCTGCTGTGAAAAAGCTGAGTTTTTCATGGCCAGACGGTCATGTGACGCAAAGACAACATAACTGAGTTGTGTTCCTGCTATGCTGCATTCCACCTTCCCAAATTGCAACACCACTTTCTATTAAAAACATAAGTTTAATGGGTGTTTTTGAGGTGAACTCGGTGGTCTGACTATTTCTTACAATTTAATGTGTACCATAGTATAATTGTTGAGTACGAATGTTATGTTAATCATTTGTTATCATCAACTAAAATCAACTAAATAATATTTTTAGTATAGAGACTAGATCTGACTATTAACTAGTTAATATTAACATATTGGCTGTTTATTAGTGTAACGTAAGAGACTGGGGTGAGTGGATCCAGTCGCAGTTACTTTATTCAAGGCCGACAGGCAGGGTCAGAAACACGAAGCCAGAGCAATGCAGACAATCCAGAATAATAAACGGTACCAGGCAGATGTCGGGGGTAGGCAGCAAACAATCGATAATCAGAGAGAACAGTTAGTACTTACTGTATAAAGCACATATTTTACAATCCTAATCTTACCTACGACCTTAAATTAACAACTACCTTACTAATTTTAATAACAGCAAATTCAGAGCAAATTCATTGTCACCTTAAAATAAAGTGTGACTGGCTTCAATAAAATTGAACAATACAGATTGTTTTAAATAGTAATGCTTTAGAGTTTGTCTAGATGGTAAAAGATTTCAGATTTTTAAACAGTGTATTGTTATGGATTATTTATTTATTTATTTATTTTTACTCAAGGCAATATTCAATAAGCATACCTATATTGGTAACACTTCAGAACAGGGGGCCAAAAGAATGCATTAGTTAAGCATTAATTAATGGTTACTTTGTTCACAATTAAGCATTAGTTGAGCAAAAACACACTAGTAATTATAGTTATAATTAACAATTATGCATCAGTTAAGCATGAACACACATATAACTAATGATTATCTGCACATATAGTAAGGGCATATTATCAATTTTTTACAATTCATTAGTCATTTTAAAGACTATAAACAAAAAAAAACTTTAAATACATTTATGCTATAAACAAAAATAAGCTAGTAATTAATAATTAACTGAGTGTACAGTAACCACATTTTATCCATTATTAACAACTTATTAAGACACACACACACACACACATATATATCTATATATCTCTCTCAATATTTTAATTTATTTATTTTTTGTTATTGTTATTATGTTTATTTACTGCTGGTTTGCAATTATATATGGCTAAAATATTATAATAAAGACTATTTGACCGCCTAAATCTACATTATGATGCTTATTGAGTAATATTCAAGTTTATTGATTAGGATAAGCTAATAATTAAGGCTAAACTACCATTAATATAGTGCTAATAAATGGAATTTGACCCCCTGTTCTAAAGTGAAACTTAAAGGTACTGTATGTAGGATTGACACAGAGTGGTTGAACTAGGTATTGCAGTTCAAATTCTGTTGCATAACTGATGCATAATTGTGAACAAGTAAATCATAAATTGCTAGTTTTTTATGTTTAACTAATGCATAATTCGGGCCCTTAAAATGTTAGGTTAATCATCAGTGTGTTTTTGCTCAACTAATGCTTAATTGTAAACAAATGAACCATTAATTAATGCTTAACTAACGCATTATTTTGGACCCTTAAAATAAAGTGTTACCCATATATTTTTGCCTAAAGCTGAAAATATTAAAATGCTTTAGCTGTATTACCCAGCTATAATAGCACTTTGTTTCCAAAAGTCAGAGTCTACGTGGATTTTATGTCCCTTTCCGTTCTCTTCTTTATCAAGAAAATATTCTTTTGGTCAGTGGACTGAGACATGCATAGACAGATGGACCCCCATGAGGTGTATCCCACAATGCATCACCTGCTTCAACTGCTGCCTCACCCTCAGGTTGTTCTCCAACCAAATAAAGTTTGTCTGAATAACTCTAGTACTTTATTTTTAATGGTCATGCTGCTTTTTTTCCTCATCTTCAGTGAAGTTGAACTCTGTTTGGGTCACCATTTGATGGTTCATTTGGTAAACCAGAAGTAGACAGCTGTCGAGAGGGTTTAATTTTACACAGTGTGTTTTTCTAGCCTGTTTTGTTGATTTTGTCTGGAAAAAGTAGGTTGCAAGTGAAGCATACAACAAATTAGTGTAGTAGCACTTAATTGTCACATTGTTATTCTGTCCATATTGGCAAATTCCCTCTGAGATGATGTGCACCACCCACATGAACAGGATAAATGAGTGACTCACTGAATCTCATGTGTCATATTTGGCGAGTTGTGTTCATTGTTTCATATGCTGTTTTATTATGTAAAAAAAAATTCCATATTACTGTTTCCATTGCAAAAGAGGAGGAATAAAGATTGATTTGAATTTGGATTTTATAAGATGGTACCCTTAATAACAGTAGTCCTACATCTGTTTGGCTTTATATAGTGCAGTACTGTAAATTCATTGCCACAAAACCGGCCCAGACAAATTTCATTGCACAATCTTCATATGATGTCACCATTAGATCATTACTTGATCGTAACTGTAGTGTCTTGCAGGAATTGTATTGCCAACCTTCCAGTCCAGAGTCTTAACCACTACACCAAATATCCTGCTGAATCAATTTAACTGACCTTTCCCCATTGTGACTGTTTTTCAAGCAAACCTGCAGGCCAATAAGCAGCCATTTAATCCTGGTTTGACAGTGCAGCCTCCTACACAGTGACTGTCCAGGCCCATTACATCATGTCTTGGGAGAATTGCACACGTAATAGACAGAAGTGAGGAAAGAAAACGGAATATAATTCTGTTTCTTTTTATTTCTTTTTCTGTTTTGGTTCTGGTTACCCAATGGGTCAATAAGAGGTTAGTACTGTCCATGACTTTTTATTTAAACATCGCCTGTTTTTTTCTTCTTGTGCCTGAATTTGCTATATTAAGTGCTCAGGGAGGAATGGCCACACATACCAGTCACACAACTAGTTTAAATGTTATTTATCTCACTCAATAATAGTTGTAGACTGTCACACTTGCACAGATGGCATCCTGCAAAACTCACTGGAATTCAGCGAAAAAGCAGCTCCACAATTAAAAGGATGGTACTACTTGAGATTGCGTGTGTAAGGCTCTTTTTGGCCAGGCCTGTTCTTTCACAAAACATTTTCCTGTTTGCAAACCTATCACATGGTTAAAAAAAGTGATTTTATATCTTGTCCTGTGACTTTGGTTTCTGTAACATTTGACAGAATTTCTGCTTTTGTGTCTTATATGTAAAATAGAGTCATACAAGTTTGGAATGGCATGTAAATGATGGTGGTATTTTTAGCTTCGCATTCAGTATCAAGCTGTACGTTACCAAAGATGTGCAAAAGTGTTTTCAACATCAGCTCTCCTGCACCTGTTTAAACCTCATCCAACTGTCAATGTGGTCTTTATTTGGGGTGTTTGTCCCCGTCTCTCTTAGCAACTCACGCTCTGTTATCTGTAGGGACTCACAAACGTTTAAATCTTCAGCTGTTGGATTTCACTGGTCACCAACAGGAACCGTGAGGACATGCAGCCTTTGAACTTCATTCATGTCAAACAAAAATGTTTGGGTGGGATTTTTTGAGAAAATACATCCACACAAGTGCTTGATCAGTTTTTACCCAAAAATTAGAGAGAATTTTTTGAATAATCATTGTTCATAAAAGATATTTAACATGTCATACACACACACAGATGTTTTGTTACTATATATGTTCTTATTATTTATCTATATCTATATCTTTATCCATATATATATATATATATATATATATATTAAACTATTAAATATAAATAGATTAAAATTATAAACATAACATAGTTTTCTTAAATATAGCCCTGCATATATATATATATACATATATATACACACACTTTTATATTCCATACATTTTCCAGGGTTTTTCATATTCCTTTAATAAACCATCCGGTTGGTATTCTCCAATTCTCCACAGTTGGTCAGCTGGTATTCATAGCTACACCTATAGCATGCAATTATTTCCGTCCTGCCATTGCCATTTCCATATGTATGTTCTGTAAGAGGTTTTTATGGATTTGTTTGAACTGGACAGATTACAGGGCAGCACCAAAGCCGTTTTTAGTGGTCTTTTTATGAGATCTTGACTCCAGAACATCTGTTCTGAAAAGCCTAATATTACAAAATAATAACACACCAGAGATAGACCCAATGGACTTGAACACTAGAGGAAGCAGCTGGTTGTAGGAACACTTCCTTCACTGAAACTCTATAATTTCCTCACACACTCTCTCCGTGTCTCCTTTTCTGTTTCTCTGCTTCTTACTTACTTTTATGTCTCCATTAATTTGTAACACCTGGAAAGGGAACATATTGATTATCAGAACAAAGTGTTTTTTTACCTTTTACCTTGTGCCTTGTACCTGTTGCAATTTGTGTACTTGTTGAAGTTACTGCTATCTGATCACACTGGGTGGTATTGGAATACCAAAAGGCATGTTAACGCCAAGTTTAAAAGAGGTTTTTGTTTTGAAATATATGCAGATAGTATTGTACCATCATTTTTTTTAAGTTCCCTGTCACCATATTGATATGCCTCTTTTTTTCAAACAGTACTTGGCATAACATAAGCTCTTTTGCGTTCTCTCTATTGCCCTACAAAATATTATTATTTAAGTTTTCACATCCTCACAGTTTAAGCTGCAAAAAAGCATATTCTTTGGCCAGTTTATCACTGTATAAACCAGAATAATCTACACTTCACTCAAAATAACTGTTGCTCGGGAGCCATGTGCTGTCAGATGCTTGAGATAATTCTTAAGACTGTTTCATGTGAGAGTGATTCACCTCAGAGTGCCGTTCTCTGCAGGTCTGTTATTGAGCCATCACTCTCAGTGCCACACCACTATCATTACAGGGAGGGGGCAGTATGGGAAATAGCAGGGTGTGTATCCGCCTGAGCTTCTGGGATACACATTACAAAACTAGCGATTTTATCCACTATGTCCGTAAGCAGTAAATGCACATTTAGACACAAGGGCTGTCAATTTAATTAAAATGTAATTTAGTCAATTAATTATATAAAACATAATATGCTAAAGTAATTTACTGATCTCGACTCTATGTAAGTTCCATAATAAGGCTAGCTAAACATTAGCACAGTGTGCAAACATTATAAATTGTGTTGTTCATTTATGGTCTAAAATGTAGTTAGTGTTGAAACTAATTAACGACACATGTTGTTGTTTTAAAAAAGGAAGAACATACATTTGGAAAAACAGGATAATGGCATTTTATAACCATATTGAGTATTTATTTTTTTTATTTAACACATTAACACATATGGTGTGTGTTTCTCTTGTACAACACTTTATTTTAAGGACCAGTTCTCACTAATAATTTTATCTGTTTATTAGTACATATAAAGCCCTTATTAATGTATTATTCTGCAAGACCATATTTTAGATCCCTTAATCCAATCTCATACCTAAACCTAGCACCTACCTATAACTATTATTAATGAGCAAATTAAGCACTTATTGAGGGAAAAGCAATAGTTAAGTAGTTTCTTCATTTTTTTAAAGTTTTACCAAAAAACAATTGAGAATTTTTTTCATTTAAAGATTTTTTTTAGTCACTGTTGATAATTAATTGTGAAATATTTGATTATTTATTGAGTTTAGAAATTAACTGGTAAAAAAAAAACCCTGACAGCTTTAGCGCAATAGCACAGAAATACAGTAACTATTTTTGCTTTTTCGATGATCATTCATAAAACCATATGTTTATTATTACTGCATTTTTGTTCTTTTTTAAACAAATGCATGGGAGATAAATGAGCGTAACAAAATGAAACATCTGAGACTTTCTGTTATTGTTCTGACATTTTGTGAACAAAATATATGGTCATTGCAGACTCTTCAGAATTAGTCACATGGCATCAGGGGTGGACTTACCCATTAGGCGACTGCCTTGGGCCCCCAAAATGCTTTTCATGAGATGTGCATTAACCACGGACACGGTACGGTTACGGTGTTTATTAACACCACGTCTGCAAACTCTCAAACTTTCCCGCTGCACACCTCTCTCTGCGTCTGCGTCTGCTTCGACACTTTTGAAAACGCTGCAGACCCTGTTTTACAGTACTTTGAAAACTCCGGGGTAGGTTTAACGCCAGTGTAAACGAGGATCATTTTCATTCCAAAACAAGTAAAAGAAACATAACATATAATTTTACATACAAGCACAGCTGTTGTCATTATCTTATGTGTAGCCTGTTTGATTTTATCAGACGACGACTCGATCACTGTTCAGCGATTTCATATTCATCCCATTTTATGACAACAGAAACAGTAAGTTATATCAATGAAAACATTTATCGAGAATTTAGCTGCATCAGAATACAGTATGTGGACACATTAGGCTATGTGTAGCCTAAACAGGTCTGTGTAAGTAAATATAATAAGTAATATAATAATTTATACTTCTTACTACTACTTATATGTAAATCAATACTAAATATACTGTAAATCAATTGCTGTTGTCTATAACATGAACGAATAAATGAATGAATGGTAATGTTAATGAAAGAAACCCATTATAATATGTACATGAACAATGTAGAAACACTGGACGCAACTATGGGGCACCATTGTGCAGCAACTTTGACAACAAAAAAAGGAACCCCAAGGTTGATTGAAGTAAATGTGTGCAAATGTATCGTTCCCATTCCTATATTTACCCGAGGCTCCAAATTCAGTAAATCCACCCCTGCATGGCGTCATGTTTTGTGGACGATTTTTTCCAACCTGCGGTAATATGATCCAATATGTTTTTGTTTTGAACACTTTTTTAACTGTCCACACTTCTGCATTTCATTATGTGATGCATATGTCATGTTTTTCATTAAAGCTCCACTCCACAGTTGCTGGGAACATGGCTATTTTAATAGATGTTCACATGCCCTTAATTAGAGATACTCCGGGGGTAATTGAATTGCCCAAATGACACCTCTGGCCTATTAGAATTCATTAATGTGTTGTGATTAGCATTCACAGTGTTCCCCAGAGGTGTTTGAGGAGAGATGATTTTGAAGTAGGAAGTCTGGATCACACATTTCAAAGATGCTACAGCAAAGTCTTGATTATAAGTGTCAAAACTGCACCCCTTACTTGTATAAAACCTCTTTGAAGCCCAATGACCACAGTTTTTTTAAGCGGGAGTAATGTTTATAATTTCCTGACACTGTATAATTATATTCAAGATCAAGTTTTTAGATGATGGTTGGAACTAGGGTGGTTCAGAGTGGTTTCCTCAGTTCCCAATGGTTTACTTGGTGTGATACAGTAATGAAGCATGTTAGCTGAGCATGAGTGATTTGTTTATTTGGCAGGGGGAAAGATTTGATGTTGCTAGTAGGTCATGAAAAGCATCTAAATGGTTTTGAATGTGTAGCTGGCAGCTGAAACGCCCAATAATGTTGTAGTGGCTTTGATTCATGGTGGTGTCTGGCATGTCATGCTTCAATTTGGACAAATTTAGCACATTCACACGCACCCATTAATCTATTATAAAAATGCACTGCAACTTATACTTATATGCAAACATTTTTCATTAGAGTGAAGTGGAGTATAATTTCTAATCAAAATAGGAAGTATTGTGTCACGCAGGTCTGGTTGAAGAGGGTACAAATGTGAACACTTAGCAGAGCAGAAGGAAGGGATGGAGGTTTTCTTATTAACTTATCACATTTAAAAAGCCTGGAAAAATCAACTCTTTCTGCAGTTACTGTACATTATTCACTGGTCATAACAATGGTCATTTGGCAAACAATCCATTTGCCGTAAACATTGTTTTCTCTGGCAATAATACATCATCTTTTTGATAGTTTTGTCCTTTTGAATTTTTCTGCATTCTTTTAAGTGATGGATAAAGAAAAAGACTCTTTCAAGAACAAAACTGATTGATTTCTGCAGAGTGTATTGATGATGGTCTAATTAGAGTTTTGGCACAAACATTTGCGCTCATTAGGAAAAGCAATATAATCATAAAATGATTGCGGCTTCAGACATCAAAAAGGACTACCAAATTGAGTCAAGTGAGATCTTTCCAGCATTTATGAACATTAAATGTTTGCAGGCTATTTTGGAGCTTATAAAATGACATATTATCATTATTTCTTTCTTTGATTATTTTAATATACTTTCATTAAAGCATGGAAAAAAGTACTACATTTCAAAATTTGCCAAAAAACAAGATTTGTAGTCCATTTCCTATCCTGAAAAGTCTATCTTGCAGAGATTGACTAAAAATAAAATCTTTATGTATTTCATAACACTTTTACCCAAGCAAAATCTCCTAAACCTGACACCTTATACAGTGCTTTTGGAGACATTAGGTAGGATTTGGAAAATGGTGGTGCTGGAGACTAAATAGTTCCTGATGGTTGTGTACCTAATTTTTTTTGTTTGTTTTTTTTTCTGTCCCTGCTGATCAATGAACTTTTTGCTGTCCATTGGTTGTCTTAGCTTTGCAGTTTCTGTATTGCATTAATTTAGAAAATTTTTCATTGGGATTTAATCATCAATCTGATTTTTCTTTTTTTTATCTGTAAAAGCAAATGTGCCTAATGTTTCTGCACTCCTGAATATAAGGATTTTTTCACTTTCAGCTTAAACTTACAATTATGTATTGTAACGATGCAGAGAGATGACAACTAGGCGTGTAAATTCAAATGCAGAGTGTTTATTGACAACAGGGCAAACACAGACAGGCCGGGTCATCACCGGCAATCAACAATGGCAGAGGCAAAGAGAGAGAGTAGTCAGTGTCCAGGTGTACTGTAGGTTCGAAAACGAACGGCAAACAGAGTCCAAAAAGGGGGAGGCAAAAGCAATAGTCCAAACGAGAGCAGGGGTCAGTAACAATAAATC
>JAUMHR010000064.1:8710974-8722048 GCA_032361145.1 Enteromius fasciolatus
CAATAAATTGCTATGGTGACAGATGAGTAAGGCGGAGATATGAATGAACACACGTGACAACATAGAAACATGAATGAGAGTCCGGGATGACAACAGAATAAGTTTGTGAGTCCAGGCAAGAAAACAGACATAACACACTAAAAAGTTTGCTGGGCATTGCCTTTTTTTTTTTGTTAAAAATAAATCAGAATATCAGGGTGCCTAATAAGTATGCAGACACTATTCTTTCAGAGCTTCGGATATCTGGCTTTTTCTCTGGGCTGCTGATTATTTCATACAGTAATGTAGCTCAATATCCACCCTGGTCTCAGATAAGTGGTCAGACTAGTTAGATATTCTGAAGTGTAGACATGAGTATAATGAGAGGAAAATTGTCCTCTCACTCAAAGTGGTGTATATACTACTTTTAATCACGTTAGATGTAGCTTTTACTTAAAAGAGTGAGCAATTGTGTATAAGCCTGATTAAAGATGATCTCCAGTAATTATGAGGGAGCTGATTTTACTGTCCTTGAGGCATAGCTAATTGAATGAACACTTATCTGATTTTTTTTTCTCCTTCTTTTTTCTTGGTTTCACCGCACTTAATAGCCTGTGGGCCTGCTGACCCAAGATAAACCATGCTGATCAAGTAGTGTAAGACATTGTCTGAATAATATTGTGAAGAACAAAAAAAATGTGCAAACATTTCAGTTCTATTTTGTATTTATACTACATTTATTGGAAAGCAAATTTTCAAGAAAATAAGCACAGTGATCTTTCATTCCACATTTGTGTATAGCTTTCCTTTTTGCTCTCCAATACAAAATATATGCCTTTGTACCATTAGTTTTTTCCAGGGGGAGTAAAGTGGAAAAAAGCAGTCCAGGGTGGCCACACAGCAAATGGTTAAGGCAATGAACCGACACCTCTACTGGCTTACAGAGTAATTGTGTGCTGGGAAACCATAGGACTACCTAATACAGCCACACACTTTTACTCAAGCGAGTCTTATGCTTGCGGTACCCAAATCAATTTTACCCCATGCGATGGACATGATTTATTTTCACTAGTCTGAGCTCCTCGCCATATTGACATTCTTTAGGTTTTCATTATTGTGCACCTTGTAGGGGTTTTCCAGGAAGAAAAGATCAAATTACATGGAATTTTCACCATTGTCATCCTTAATTTGAGGTAATATTCTATCGTTTAATAAATTCTACATTCTACATTTCTTACTTACTAAAGGGACATTTATTTAATCAAGAAATAAAATTGAAACAGTAATAAGGTGAGATATGTTTTTATTGTTATATTTTAGCAGCAGACATGATCATTCAGAAAGCATTCTAAAATGCTAGAGAAACAACTGTGGTGCTTAATACTGTTCTAATAAAAACAATGTCAAGATTCTTGAATGAATGAAAAGTTTAACAGCATTTATAAGAAATAGCAATATTTCATAACATCATGGGTGGGATTTTTGTGCATTTAAAATAAGTAATGCATAAAGCTTATGGCTCTTTTAAGTACCTGGCAACAACAACAACAAACTCTCTCTTTCTTTACTGGTCACTGAGTTCAGCATTTCTTTTTACACTAGACCTTGTGCTCCTTTTCTTACTAGCACTGTTAATCAGACATTTTTTTTGCTGCTAAGTATGTTTGCTATGTTGGCAGAACAAGGACATAAACTTCACAATCTGTCAGTTTATTGTTGTAAGATGTACCGATAGTCACGAAATCAACACTAGCTCTATATCATGCTCCACTCATGTCGTGATTCTGTGGATTTCTGTCTGCCATCCTTTTTGTGTGTGTATATTTGTATGCACACACATTTGTGGATTATATTTCAAGTCCTCTAAAGCCATACAGTATTACAAGCTTCTGTGAGGAATATATTAAAGTTTCAGAATGTCAGTTTTGATCACATGCATATGGAAAAATGAGTTTTCAATTTGACTGAACAGTGCATTTGAATTCAGAATGTAATCAAATCCTGTCGATACAGTTCGCTCAGACCACCTTGACCAAACAAAGTACCCAGTGTTATATTCTCTTTGGAATTTTTTTATTTTCTGTTACAGCTTTGCAAAAGACATTCTGAAGTTGTCAGTTGCTAGAAGAGAGTAATGGGGCATAATAGACACCTCACCTTGCTATATCAGTGTTATGAAGAGAAAAGAGAGAAGGCTGTCTCCTTTTAAGTGTTTTTGGCAGCTTAACTGATAGTAATGAAACATAACAGCCTGCCATAATAACTGTCACTATTACTTAGTGGGCCTCTAAAGGGAATAAATAAAAAAATAGGCTCAGACTGAAGCTCCAATCTGTGCTGTACTCTATACTTGCATGGATGACATATTTCCCATCTACAGTTGTCTGTGCAAGAGAAAGAAGTCAAACTTTGTCATGATAAATAAGCATTTTGACGTCTTACATTTTTTTTACAATGTGAATAGCTATTTAAATAGCTATAAGGATTTTGACATTTCATACAATCAAACCAAAAAGTATTTTTTAAACCAAACTACACCAAATATATTTTTAAATATTGTTTTACTAGTGGTTGCAGGGAAAATAACAAACAAAAAGTAAACTGTGACAAAAATTTGATTTGACACTTTGACATGACTAGGTTTTGTTACATACTTCGTTGAATGCTTGAATCTGATTGGCTGACGAATGTCATAAGGTGTGCAATTATTTCAGGGAAATGCACAGTGAACGTAGTTCGAGGCAGCTCTTTGACCGCATCACATGACCATATCACTTCACCAAATAATTTCTATTATTTTAAAGCTCTTACAGCAGCGAAATAACCAAAACCCACAATGACACTGGCCAAACAAAACTGCCACAAAATTGTATGATATTATGTACGGAAATCACATAGTCCATCTTCCTTTCTCTCTCTCCCTCAGAAGCACACAGTTTGCACACACTAAAACATACGCGCTAATGTTGTTATTGCTACTCCTACAATTTTATCAACATTGACTTAAAAACAACTTGACTTCCCACAAGTGAGTTAACATCTGCGCTGTTCGTGAAAAAAAAATTAACTTTTACTATTAGCTGAGCACCATTGAGAGATGCACATACTCGAAGGTCATTCAAATGTGCCCTCTCTCTCTCACACACACACACACTCATAACTCAGTTATTGACTGTATTAGTCTGCTATCAACGGCTCAAGCCTTCATTACTAGGTCTAAAATGACATTTTGGAATTAAGAACGGATGCATTGGATGAGATGCGGAAGAAATAATCAAACTCTCAGTAGTGTTTTAAGTACCAAAAACAGGACAGATACCTTCAATCTGAGATGGGCAACTTTGATAGGGATGAGGGCCAGTATTTTTTCTTTTTTATACCAAGGGGAAAGATTACTAATCCATATCTTCACACATTTTACACTGTCTTACTTAATTTCTTTTTTATTGAAGGAAATTAAATGGTTCACATTTAAACACTTGTAACAAAAACCAGCAGAAAGGCTTACTGAAAAAGCAAATTTCCATCAGGTTTCACTTTCAGAAATGTAGAAATATAGTGGTTTCTCTGGTAACGGCTGGACACAAAGCCAGCAGCGCTCAAGTTTATTCAGTGAAATTGTAGCCTTTTTCAATTTTATCTTTATATTAATCCATATAGCAATTCTTGTCTTTCCATCCTCAAATTTAAGACCTTTTCTAATTTAGACTTTTTGTACCATTTAAGAGTTTCCATGACCTTAAATGTAAACAATTTAAATAAAGATGTTTAACGACCCATGCAAAACACAAAGTTTAGCGCAAACATTTCTTGGCTTGCATTTGGCAAAATGCTTTTGTTGACTAATGCATGTTACCTTTGAAAGCTGAGGTAAATGTGGTGTTTCTTTTTGCTTGAGGAGTGGTGTGATGGCAAATGAATTACAGATTTTGGCAACCGTAGTATAAGCGGACTAATTGACTCCGGGCTGTTGAGTTATTAGAAAAATTATGTTTTATGTCGTGGCTGCATCACCACCACCTTTTCCAATAATTTAATGTCCCGTTGTCCGCTATTCCTTACAAACTAATGTGAATGACCTGCGATATTTATATATACATACATAATAATATACACAGTACACATACATAAACTTTTATTTTAGATGGAGTTTATATATCTTATATCTAAAATATATTAGAAATGAGCATGCAATCTTTTGCCTTCTGAAAAGATTTTTTGTGATTTGGTGTTTTTTTTTCTTTTTTTTTCTCATTGTTCCTCTGGTGCCCTGCTTGTGACCATCTTGGCAGGCAATGGCAATAAAAATGGATGATTATCTTGAAAAAAATGATAACCCCACAGAGAATAGGTTCATTCATACGCTCACTATACTCCTAATCATCTCACACTCGTAGCTTTTACATTTTATAGGTGTCACGTCTTCCGGACTGATTCTGAACCCTTGAATACTGACAAGCGTCCGCAGAAGATGGAGTGTGCATCACTGATATTTCTCTGTTGAGCTGAGGAAATCCCCAATCCCAGCACTGCTCTCCTCTCTATCCTGATGTTGTTGCTTGTGCAGAAGAGATATTGGAAATCCTTTTGGGTAAAGTTGTGTGTGGTAAACAAGTCAGCAAGTAAATGTTACTTTGAATACTAAATAAATGCTGCTTTTTTTTAAATATAGCTTTTTAGGAATAGCAAGCGACTGCATCATTTTTAGTCTAGAAGCCTGGATGATTACATGTTTTGTTTTGAACAACAGTGATGACTTGGTAATAATCTGATGTAAACATACAGCTTGTGCAGATGGGGTGTCACAGTGACTCCTTCAAAAAATTGCAGTTTTGGCATCTTTCTTGGCATGTGTCTGCGCTCCTGAGGAGCCCTGCCCTTGTAGTGCTGCTCATGCTCCAAACCTCTGCCCAGTGACTTTGAGCCTGCTGGGCCATAGACCGCTGTGTCTGGCATCAAATATGGTCGAGATGTGGCTTCCAGGAATTTGCAACAATTTCAGCTCACTGCACCTTCTGTACATTGTAAATCAAACAAATTACTGTAGCTATCTATCTGTCTGCAATGTCCAATATTTTATTTTATGTTTATCTGTCTTCTTTCTATCATTCTATAAATTGTTCTGTTGTGTTAACCTGTCTGTCTGTTTGCTGATCTGCACAATTTTCCATTTATTTGCCTATGAGTGTTAATTGCTGAAAAGCAGCCATAAAAAATTCTTTCATTATCAACTTAGAGAGTTTAAATGGCAGAAAAGCATTTGTTTGGAGAATCTCAGTAAATAAGCTTAAATTGTAATCCAGTCAGCATTACTGTTGTGTGGAGTTTAAAGAAGTTGGTTGCACGCAATTCTAATGATTATTGTGAGAAAACCATCCAATAGACCTGTGCACTTAGTGAAGATGAATATGCTTTTAAACAAATCCACTCAGTGTTCAGGTTTCTTCAATGCTTTTCAAACTGTGCCAAGAGAGATAATGGATAATGCCTATTTCAAAGTTAAATGAACCCTCCAAAGACACTCAAACACACACACATTCACATAGCTATGTATGTCGTGTTTAGTGTTTGCACAATTCTCTCTGACATAAAAAAGATGGTCTTTGTCCATGTTTATACTATAAGATTTGTGTCAGATTCACCCAGCCAAGGGATTTAAAAGAACAACTATTTGGCAAATAAATAAAAACTCACTCACAGTGTCTCTCTCTCAACCATGTGTTGTCTTAGCACTGCCAAGTGCAGTTTACCTGATGCTCAGAGAGGAGTAGAAATGACCTCAGCTATGTGCTTGTGTCTGTACTTGTGAGGATAATGTGGGGGATGTCAACAGACATTTCCTTTAGGCAATTCGGATAAGGTTTTGATGCTGCATATGAAAGGGCATGGATAAAGAAAACCCTGCAATGCTCACACAGTTTGGTCTGGAACAATGCGAACACAGACAGGTGGAGTGAATAAACTATATATATATATAAATTGATCATTCCACTTAGGAAGCAATTTCAGTTCGAAGTACTATTGGCATAACACGTTTAATGTTTCAGTCGTATTAGGTTTGGTATTAATGCTGAACACGTCTTAATACTGAGAGATGCAGGTCAACTTATAATTAAGCTAGACTGATCAGGCTGTCTCATTTGTTCTATTAGTGCAATTACTTTGTGTGCAAGAATCACCTGCTCATATCCAGCACCTGCAAACAGACAAATAAGAGAGGTGCTAGTACATGTGAAAGGTGATTTGATGTTACATTTAAATAAATGAAATATTGATGCCATCAGTCAATTCAAATTCACCATCGGGGATCTTGGGATCACATTAGAGTGTTGCTAATAAGATAATTTCCATTTAATGCTGTCACTCAAAAGAACAAGGGCAGTCCTTGGTCTCTTGCGATTGGATATTGGACGGGGATAACAAGGGCAGTTACTGTGCAACGATTTGAGCAATTCTTTGCAAAAAAAGGGTATATTATTAACAATATAATCCAGGTGACAGGTATGTATGATTTTAGTGATGGTATCAGAATGTTTCATCCAGTCTTGATATTGATCCAGGGACTTGCAAACTTTTCTAAACAGCTCACAAACTTTTTGTTTTCTTGAAAAGGGATCATGCCATCGGTCGTAACCTTTTGGTGCAATTTCTTTCAGCCGCATACACTCCAGTGCCATGGTTACCACCCCATAAGTCTTGATCTTTGCCAAGGGTCTTTACTTTGCAAATTGCAACACATTTTAGTGTTAACAACTCCTATGGAGGACAAAGACACAGTATGTGACGGAGAAACAAGAGCATATTTTATGCAAGAGTCGAGTGCAAAGTGCACCGTGACCCTGAAACAGCATTAAACTGCAGCTCCATGCTGATTACCTCCCTTCCTCGCTGTCTCAAACACGCAAGCAACAATAAATCACCCCCCTCAGCAGCCAAGCTAGCTCAGAGCCGCCCGGGCTCTGTCTCAACAGCAGTATTAGCCCAATGGTAATTGAAGCACTTCTGCTGAATTCACTAAATTAAACTTCCTTGGTTTTTGGCCTCCCAACTGTTTGGCAGCAGCTTATCGAGTGAAGCCATTGGCTTGTTAGCACTATTAGCGAGAAGATGATTTCTAGTTAGCCAAGTGGACATGTTTGCAGCTTTTCTAATTACTTGAAAATGACTCTAGCTTTGATGTGAAAGGCTGCAGACAGAGAATAGTCCATTTCATGCTTTAAAGTAAATTTTATTTGTAGCATTGAGGTCACAATAATGCATGACTGCTGATTTGAGCTGGATTAAGAAGGTTCTCAACTGGGCATGTGCTTATCCTAAACAGGACCAGATTAAGACTAGCACATGACCAGCTTGACCAGTTAAGAACCAGCTCAAACCAGCAGCAATGCTTACATACTTAACCAGCATATGGTGGCTTTTTTAACAAAGTTTTTCAATGTTTAAATTTTGTTAGTTTATGTATTTCATTTTAATAAATGAAACTAAATGGATCAGGTTACGATAACACCTGATTTTCCTCCTCAGATTCCAGAATATGAATTGAACTGAAGCCAGTTCTGATTTTGTCCAATCTTGGTGGCATCTAAAGGTGGTACATATATTGTGGTATTTGGAGTTTGTTATTAGGTCATTTTTAACATGTGAAATGCATAATTAATTATCTGTACTGAAAAATCCTCCTGTTTTTTAAATGTAATCAAGTATCGCAAGAATCAAACCTGAAATCTTTGTATTAAGTGAGGATTGTTGATCATGAGGTATCCACCACGTCTGACTAGATGTTTTCTATAGTAAATCAGCACAGGTAAAAGTATAATTCACACCTGGAATTCCTATTATATTCAAATTGAGCGTATGGACAGTGTTTTTATAATTTAACATTACCATAATTTATACAAAGCGGGGTGCTTGAAAAATAAGTGTTGTACTCATAGACAGCACAAGATACATGTTTTGCTCAAGATGCTTTTTTGCCCCTTTGTACATCAAATCAGTCGTTACATGTAGCAGCTGTCAGAGTTGCTCGTGGTTTTTCGGTGCACAGCACAGGTTATTTTTAATGAACATATGAAATTACCAGCTGTGAAAATCAGAGAGCCATCAACACTTCAGTGCGAGTCACAGTGTTATTTTAAGGGGTCTAGTTTTTATGTCTGTAATCACAGCACAGTTTCACCCACGGCATGGAAGTCAAATCCATTAGCGTCGGATACTACTAGGTGTGGACGTTGACAGCGTTGAATGGTGTTTATGTGTGTTGTGTTGGCTTTCACACTGGTGGCAATGGTGCGCAAACCTTCCTAAACAAAGCTAGAGTTGCAGCCGCTGTGAAAAAGGCACAGTGGTTTTCTTACCCACTGCTTCGCCATGTCTTTTATTTTCTCAGTTAGTGTCACCTTTTCTTCGCAGCGACCCGCAACATCGATGTCTGGCACATTATTCCTGTTGAATGATGTACATTTGGCCTACAGATATATATACCTCCCTCATCACACACGCACACACTGCAGCTGTTTGCAGACCAATCAGTAACCCTGTCATTATTAATGAGAGAAAATGATAGCATCAATTTTTAAACAGTATTACTTGCAAGATGGCCACAGTGTCCTCTTCTGTACGTTTGCGTCTGTGTTTGTTTAGAGGTGCATCCTTAATTCAATTAATAGAACATTTTTTAAATGTCATTTATAGCGTCTAAATAAGCAATGTGTTCGGTAGCGTATTATTTTTTACGTTGTTATTTATGTCGTACGTATTTTACTTTCGGGTGCTACGACAACTATGGATAAGCATTGTAAAAGTTCTTTTAGTCAAGTTATTCACCTTCATTTTTGTAGTGCATTATATAATAGAAATTACAGTATTAAATTGGGAAGTAACAGCATCAGTGACGTAAACCTAAATGTAAGGTAAATCGAATTCTTTAAATATACTCTTTAAGTCTGAATCACACTTTAAGTCAGTTAAATGTTAATTCATTTCAGCTTATTTTGCCAAATCTTTCCAGGATGAAAAATTCAGCTATTAAACCACTCTACAGAAGACAATAGTATGGTTATTCAGCTCATTCTTATGTCATTGCAGTCAAATAGACTTTAAAAAAAGAAACATTTGTTTTAAAAAGTCTTGAACTAAACATTGTTATATAGCTAATCAGTCAAAAGTAGGGTTAGGGTTAACTTATTTACCTATTTATGGATACCTATTTGTCAGCTGTGTTTGATTCACAATACAGAATCGATTCATTGAGTCATTTCTTTGTGAATCGGACTGTGCAGGCAATACAGATTAATTTGTAAAGTTTCAGCACTGCTCGATTGCTATATTTTTTACGTTTTCCCTTTATTTTTGTTTATCTTCCTAGAACTGATTCTCGTTTCCCAAATCTAAAGTGACCTATAAGCCTCGCTGATGCACGTTGTGTGTATTGAATTAGTTCAGAATGTGCTGTCAGGTGTCTTGTGATGTGTGCGTTTGTGTTTCTTGATGATGCCACGAGCATGGGCTCCATAAATCACAGCATCTCACACACACACACATTTAGAGATTAAAAGGCCTCAAGGGCTCCGGGCACACTCTCGCACACACATACATGTTCACATGCAGAGACCAAAAGGCAATTTTCACCAGCATCGTAGTGAGACCCACTTCATTAAAATTGGATAGAGAATGGCGGACCAGCGCCTTCAGAACAAGAGGAGCGAGAAGGTGAGGGAAAAGGAGAAGAGAGAGCGGAATCTGATTTCCCAGCCTCCTCTTTCTTTACACCCTTCCCCTGCCATCCGTGCCGTTCTGTCAAGAATAGCTGGGGAAAAGGAAGCTATCTCATTACTTGACGTTCCTAGGGCTATGCGCTTTGGCTTCTGGGTTGGAGCTTGAGAGCTTGAATTAGCACATGCTCGCTGCGTGGCTGGTTTAATTGCGTAGCTTATGTGGCAACAGAGGAAGCGTGCCGTATTGTCAGAACAAACACTCGGGCGGTGTTTTTGCTGTCATCGTCTGCTGCACTTTGCTGCATTGCTGCTTTTGTTGTGCTGTGTTTAATTAACTCATTTGGGGCATGCACTTCATGTAGACCTTCACAAACTGCTGTAGTTCTTGACCTGACTGTGCTGTGTGAGACGAGGGAACCGGCCATTTAAGGCTTTCTAATTCTGTTGACAGTGGGACTGTGAGATGATTTTCTCACAAAAGAGGCTTGTGTTTGAAGAAAATATAATGAGCTCTCGATACCTGAAGTAGAAATGTAAATTGAGAGGTTATGTAATAATGTGTTTGTTGTTGTTTTTTTTCAAGAAATAGTTCAGCCAAAAATGAAAATGCATTATTTACTCACCCTAATGATGTTTCAAAGCCATATGGTGTTATACATATATTTTAAAGTCTTTGGTTGAAAACAAACTAATATGCCCACCAAAGCTGCATTTATTTGATCGAAAATAAAGTAGAAAACAATAATACCAGCTAAAAAAATTCTATTTAAAATCATACAATAATAAGTAATTTTGGTAACACTTTATTTTAGGGTCTCTTAAATAGTGTTAGTAATTAATAAAAAATTAATGCATTATTCTACATGACTTTATTCTACATCTCCAATCCCCATGGATGGTCAAATATTGATTTAATTTAGTTAAATACATTTTCTGTATTAATAAACTTCTATTATGACAATTATTTTTGACAGCATCCTCATTATACATTTTTACACCTACCTGCAAAGTATTGTAACTTTGCAGGTAGGTTTCTTGAAGCATCTTGGAGATGTCTTACTTGATTATATATAGTTTTTCCCAGGGGGATGGGGGGATTTTTCCCCAACGGGTTTATGCATCCCTGCCTCTCCCATCCAGGGCCGTGCAGAGACTTTTAACGGGGCAGGTGCTCAAAGTTTGAAAGGAGGGCAAATAGTAGGCTATTTTAACAGTATTCCACATGTATCATGAATCATATATGTAACGCGTAACAAATGAAGGGCACTATCAACAAGGGCACTCACCTACACACCTCTCTCCATTACGGTAACTGTACACTTTTATATAAAAGGGCTGCAAATGAACCAAACCCCCCCAATCTAACTTGAACATAAACACAC
>JAUMHR010000064.1:8769102-8785984 GCA_032361145.1 Enteromius fasciolatus
GTAAAACACATCTGTATTACTCTAGGGATGTTGGAAAATGAGCCTATTTCCAAAAAAAGTGGAGTGTTCCTTTAAGCATGCACTTTTAAAAGAAGGAGGGTGGAACACAAAGATCTTGAATTGGCACATGGAAAGCCTTGACATTGCTTTAAGGAAGTTACTGTAACTCCAGTTGTCGTGAAGTTTACGAGGAAGCATTTTGTGAAAACATCTTTTTGGCGCAAGTTTTTTTTTTTTTTTTTTACTAGTAAAGTCTGATTTACTAGTAAAGTCTGACTTCTTTTCACCTACATGCAGCTCATATCGTTCAACCTGACAACAAAAATCATACTTCACTGTGTTCACAGGGGTTTACACTACTTGTATCTGCACAGATATTAAAGATAAACCTCACAAATAGGTTTCAGGAAAGGAATCATTAAACTAAGAACTGGAAATGGAAAACAGTGTTTCTCCTGTTAAAACCTCACCCCCAATTGTCTCATGCAGCCCTCAGGCAGTTTTATACAACCTGGGATGGGCTCTCTCACGAAGGCAAACTGTGACAACTGGGGAACAAAATTGTCGATGACAAGATATCTGCAATTATTTTTACTTCTCCTGTTCTCTAGTTCTCTAAATGGAAATACAGCTTGACTGTGTGGCAGAGAGTCCCAAACAAATATTAGTTATGTGGACATGTCAGCTTATGTAAGTGTACACAGAACAGATTTCAAGGCCAGTCACATAATATACACCAGTGAAGAGACCTATGACACATGCAGCTGGATGGAGGGTGGTTTGTGAAAGGTATTGACTCTGTGGTGTGTAGTGGTTCCTAATGGCTCCAGGTTGGTAGAACGGAAGAAAAGTCTTGAGGGGGTAACGGGAGATAACAGCTGCTATGGTTTTTGAAGTCTGCCATCAAAACATAACACATTTGCTCACTGTTGTGCTAATTTGTGATGATAGCTCCCTCATAAGGTCGGTGGGGAAGGACATGGCAGTGACATTAGCCAAAATCTAGGTTTGGAAATTGGCTAAAATGGAGACACCTACCAGTCAACATGGTAAGCCGAAATGGCGGCCACATACAGTATGTTCTGAGAGTACTAGGACATTTGCCCGAGGACAGTTTCTCTTGCAGAAACTCCAGCACTGAAACAAGGCAGTGGACTGGGTCTACATGGTATTATTATCTTGCCATGCACCAGCTTTCGAAAACACTCCATCTGAGGGCATAAGTTCTTCTAATAGAGGTAGCCCTAGCACTTAGCAATAGTCTCTATCACATTGGCTGGAAGACCAGCATCGTTTAGTATGTCCCCTTCAGGGGCCAGACGTGAAGGTTCCAGTGCTCGGGCCGGGGATGAAATATTGTCCAATGCACCAGAGACAGAAGATCCCTTCTGATCGGAATCACCCATGGTGATCCACACTCTGGTCGGCCAACAAGGCGCTATCAATAAGAGGCGAAACCCCTGTTGACGGACCTTCGCTAGGACTCCTGGGAGAAGAGCTATCAGAGGAAATGTAAATAAGCAGTCTGGGCCAAGTATGGGCCATCGCATGGAGAACCAGGGGAGCTGGAGGAGTAAGAGAATAGTAAAGGGGACATTGTGCTCTCTCCTGTGAGGCAAAGAGGTCCACCTCTGCTACATAAAATCTCTCCCAGATGTTAGGACGTTAGCAAAGCCCTCATCTTTACATATTTAGACAGCATGTGTGTGTGTGTGTGTGTGTGTGTGTGTGTGTGTGTATTTACGTAATCCTATGTTTAGTGTTTGTACAGTTCAATAGTTGACAATAAAAGTGTATTCTCATTATTAAGAAACATCTGCACTAAAACACTAAACTTTTGTTTTGAATCGCTGATCACCAGTCAAGCAAACTGGTTTAAAATATGCTTATTGTGCTAAACGCTGGACGTATTGGTCAATTTCCTATTTCAAAATTCAAAATAACTATATCTGGAGATTCATTTACGCAGATTAACCAAAGAGCTAATTAAACAAAGAAATTAAACGTAAGGTTATTCCCCAAAGTTCATTAATACATTTATTTATTAATCCCTAATAATTCCTTACATAATTAAACATAATACAATTCAAAACGCAGTTAAATGATTAGTTATAACAGTAATGGCTGGTAATTTTTTTTATCTTGCTCTTGAAGGTGTGGCAAAAAGGTTTGTGCATGCATGCAGCTTTACTTAAAATGGTTTTTCTTTTTATATCATCATTGTCGTCCTCTTCCCACAGACTGTTTCACTGTATGAATCTCAATCAGAGGTTTAGACAGAACAGCATGCATATTAATGTTCTTGTGCCAACAGAATTCTTAACTGTGCCTTCAGGGACCCTACAGTCTCAATTAAAAAAAAAAAAAGAAAACCCCTTTTTAAAAATAAAATTCAAGTCATTGTCAATGCTAAAAAAAAACTATTTAAAAAAAAATTACAGATACTGTACAGTGAAAATGACTCCACTACATGTTGCAAGTCACCAAATTTAAACAGCTTGAGTAAAAGTCTTGGAGTATCTGATTTCAACAGTGCTTAAGTTAAACTTAGGCACAAATATTTTTTTTCTGTTATGTTCTTTTTGTTTTCTTTGCTCAAAAAAAAGTATTCTCATCGCTTGACAAAACTGAAGTTGAGCCACTGATGTCACATAGACTGTTTTACCAATGTTTTTACTGTGTTTCTGGATCTGGATAATTTCCGTTGTATTGCCGTCTATGGAGGATCAGATGGCTCTCTGACATTGTCAAAAATACCTTAATTTGAGTCCCGAAGATGAACAAAGGTCTTATGGGTTTGGAACGACATGAGGGTAAGTAATTAATTACATACCCTTGACATATGGCCAATGACATAATGACTAACCCTTTAAGTAATATTTTAAAAAGTCTTGTCGCACCGGATGTGCTGATTTCAGCTTCATTGCTGGCTGTATTTGTCACTCATCTGCAGATATAAAACAACTGTGAATTACAACTATTTGCTAAGGAGCTTGCGTTTACGTAAAGTGATCTTGTTTACAAGTCTTGTTGAGTAAGAGCAAAACACACAAGATACAGTGTCCTGTAAGTGATATTAAATAAAGAAAAAAAGAAATAAACTGCTGCAGAAGAAGCTTAAGTGCCATGCAAAATGTAATTGCAACACTCATTACTAATGTGGTGGAGTAAAGAGTACTGTTGCCCACTCAAAAATGTAATGAAGTAGAGAGTAAAAGTTGCTAATATCTTTGATACGCAGTGGAACTTCAGAGTATCCAAAAATATATCATAGTACAGTAATTAGTTACATTTACTAATATCCTTTACACCTCTGCAGTGAAAGATTAAAATTAAAATGTAGTATACAGTATTCCTGACCAAATGACCAGATGACAGATAGAATAAATATGATGCCTTATAAGTTATAAGTTTGAATGGCAGACCTTTTCAAGTGTCTGAAAAGTTACAGAAAAGTAATTTTTAATATGTCAAATCACTATTTTTATTTAAGCTACTGGGAGAAATATGTGTGATGTAAAATAATATTCCTTCATTTGTGACAGGTGTCTAGAAATATACATCTGCAGTCAAGCAAGTGATTGGATTATGCCAGAAAAACTCATCTCTTGTTGATGTTGATGGAATGAGCATACACCAAAAATTGACCTTTTTATGATGTTTTTGGTTTTCTTTATGTAAGTGTGAAAAGTTCAAGAAGCAGCTGTGCCAAGTAGCAGAACCTGATTTTGCTCTGTTCTACGTGTACTGGAAAACCCTTGTGATTAGCCAATCAGATTTGAAGAACTAGTTTATAGTTTTGTGAAGTATTACATTAAAATGTTGTTCCAGGGTCAACAAAATATTTCGATCCAGGGACACACCGAACTCAACAAAATCAGGACGTTCGTAGTATACTAGAGTAACTGTCCTTGATTGCTTTACCCAAATTATTTTTTGGGAATTAGTAATCAGCTCAAGTATTATTAAGAATAGAATTTTTTTTACAGTGCCATGTCCGTAATCTTTAAAGCAAATTTAATTTTTATTGTACAAACTGCTAATAAAAGACAAACTTAACCTGAGAGTAAGAGCAGTAAATTATAGAATTATAGTTAATATTACATTTATAACATTTTAAAATATTTACATTTTTCGTATATACTGTTAAAGTATTATATATAGAGAGGATATCTCTCTATATATAGAGAAACTGCATGAGGAACTGCTACAATATGGACACCACCATAAGCCATTTCCGGACATGGTCAAATGTGAAGAGAGTACAGATTACGAATTTTAAACCTATATTTGAAAACAACTTCACATTTACAGACAGAATAGTGGTAGGATGTTCGCCAGAATTATTCAAGCCTAGCATTTGCAAGCCGCTTCCTTCCAGTGCTGCTTAATCGTACATTCATTATCCCTCTGGGAATGGACCTGGATTTTTTACTTTCACTGATGATTTTTTCCTATATCCATCTGCCTTGACAAGCAATGTGATCTGTTCCCCAACCACCCCAACATACATTTCTGTTCCTTCGCTCATACAGAGGTCACATTACAGCCTGTCCATTGCAGAAAGGGAATGATGGGATGATGGTGTCAGGCAGCTCAAAGGCTTATTTTTTGTCTGCTTGCTGAGAGCTAACGAGACACCACGGACCCATCAGTCACTATAAACTCACATACTCGCAATGTCACTTCAATCCCCCCAAAAAGAATCAGAATTAAGTCAATATGGCATCTCTTCATAAGCTGCTGGCATCTCTATCCTTTGTAGTATCTTTATGACGGCAAGATTTCAGTCAAACTATCACATTTATTTAAGCACAAAGCATTCATAAGCAAGAGCTTAGACTAGTTGTAGCAGGACTTGGATCGCGCTCAGCTCCCTATCTTCAATTGAAGAAGGCAAACTCTATAGAACTGGCTTAGAAATTTCAAAGAGTTCGGGAAAGAAGATTATGAGTAGGATCTCAGTTGTGCTTTAAGAGCAGGAAGTCTTTTATTGAGTCTGCTCTGCTGTGACGGACAGCTTCATGTCCTAACTGCTGTTGGAAGTACCCTGTCATTGGGCTCTCCAGCTGTCTCATTCTGAGTGGAACAGGCTTGAATTGTTCTGTGTTTGGCGTTCTGACTGGCAGCCTGATGCTTGGCATCAATTTTCCTCCCATCAAACATTTGATGAGAGCACACCTCTAATGCTTGTGTATTCAAGGTGTGTGTGTGGCTGATCACTTCCCACTGCTGTGTGTGTGCACTTGGATGGGTTAAACGCAGAGCCCAAATTCCTGGCCACTTGTCACATCCTTTCCTTTCCTCCTTTCCAATGTGAGTTCTACAACCTTTAAAAGAACATAAAAGCTGCTGCCTAAACCACATGCTGTGGCAGAAGAGAAGCTCATGTGAAAATTTAGGTAAATCAGTGGAAATATTTCTAAATTAGTCATGTTAACATTTGGTAAGTTTCATGTTCATGTTTTTTCTTCCTTCATCTTTAATTGTTATCATTTTCTCAGGAAAGTTTTGAAGCAGTTAGTAAAAATTATAATAAAAGTAAGTAGTAGGTAAGTTATTAAATGTAAATGAAATAAAAAAATATTACACTTTAGAGGGGCCTGTAATACACTGCTCAAAACAACACTGATTAACAATCAATTTCACATACTGTTGTCATCAGTAATGAGAGACAAACCCGACCCTGTATCCACCAAAGCATGAACCAGCTAGTGCAATTTGAATAAAAGGTGTGGGTGTTGTGGAGTTATAGGCAACTAAATCAGCATGGACCATTACTAGGGATGAAGCTGGCACTACAAATGGAATAGACAACAGGTAAAAATGATAGGCAATTCGCAAAACACCCCCAATAAAGGAGTGGTTCTGCAGGTGGTGACCACAGACCACTTCTCAGTTCCTATGTTTTCTGGCTGATATTTCAGTCACTTTTGAATGCTGGCGGTGCTTTCACTCTAGTGGTAGTGTAGGGAGTGAAATTTAAGGTTAAAATAAAAGTTCTATGACTTTAAATTAGACGTAAAGGTAATATCGCGAGAACAGAGCTCCGCAATTAGGCTCGCGGGAGAATAGCTTTACACACAGTTGATGAAAGCGGAGAGGGAGAGACATGACGTGCACTGTGTTTTCCGATGTGGCTAATTTCTGATGTTCACCTCTCCATGTTAAATAAATCAAGTGTTATGCCTTCAAGAGCTCCCTGTTGGTGTCTTCCTTGCAGCAAAACCAAGAACTCACGAGCCAGCGTGCGGTAAGGACTGTAAAGCTTGCATATAAAAAGAATGTTGGCTTGTTGTGTAAGAACACTTGGTTTTTTTTTTTGGACTGAACGATGTGAATATCGCCACTTTAACCTGCAGAGATGTTGATACTGTTTTGGACAGTTTTTTTCACACGCGCTTTTTGCAAGTTCGGATTACGTGCGCTCTCTCTCACACAAAATGGCGGACGACGAGAATGACACAGCTGCAATGCAGAGACAGACATGTTGCAGACGCAGCAAACTCACATTTGCCATTTAAAATTGACCTTCCTCATTCTTTTTCGGGAGATGGTACAGAGCTTTTAGTGCATGGATACAGAGATTTGAGGTTGCACTTAATATATCAGCTTTATCGCCTGATAAAGCCAAACTTCTCCTTGTGAAGCTTACTGGCCCGGCATTTGCATATTGGCAGTCTCTCCCATCTGAAGTGAAAGCTGACTAGGATTTAACTAAAGCCACTTTGACCACTGTTTTTGGCCGTACAACAATTTTGGCCACATTTCAGACATTTTTGAATGCACATCCACGTAAACCACAAGAACCTCTTGAAGTCTATGCTGCAGAACTCACAAATTTAGTGACTGAGGCATTTCCACAATATGATGCAGCAGCGCGGAATATTGACATTTTTCGTAGTTTTGTGACTGGGTTAGACCCATCGCTTCAACTGAAAATTCATGAGCACGGCACTGTGACTTTGGACAATGCTTTGAAAGTTGCCACTCAATGTGAACGCGTTCAGTTGGCCATCAGTGTTGTTAACCCTTCAGCTGTTATGCCTGTGACGGTGCATCAACAACCATCAGCTAACACGGTGACAGCAACCCACATCACTGAACTGGCATCAGCCATAGCTGAACTCCAAACTGATTTGCATGCCTTACTCCAGTCTTATCTACGAAGGACAGATGAACGTGTGGACCAGCTTTCGCAGTGGATTTCCAGTCTTCAGGACGAGGTAACAGCTTCCACACTCTCTTCGCATCACACCTGTGCAGCCGTCGACTACGACATCACAGCATGTCATCGCCAGTCTGGCTTGGACGACCATCATCGTCAACAAGACTGCTGGTGTACCGCACAACATGCACAGAGAGGTCAACAGCAACACCCTCGGGACAAATGTTGTTCTTCACAGCACCACCGTGGCCGATCCCAACATGATCAGCCTCCCCCACCAGATGACATTTCTTACCAAAGACATTTTAGTTACTCTAATTCTCCTACACAGCGGGGAAACGAGTAGAAGCTGTCATTGGGGACCAAATGCCAGCTTCATCCCTAGTAATGGTCCACACTAATTTAGTTGCCTATAACTCCACAACACCCACACCTTTTATTCAAATTGCACTAGCTGGTTCATGCTTTGGTGGATACAGGGTCGGGTTTGTCTCTCATAACTGATGACTGTCGTAACTCCATTCCAGCTCTGTCTACGCAATCTATCAGCAAGTCTTTTGTGTTCGCATCATCAGTAACTGGACAGCTACTATACTTGGCTCTGTCACAGCTCCTATACATACAGTATTGGGGATGTCACATTTTCCCATGTATTCCATGTAGTTTGTACCACTACTCATCCTGTTCTCATAGGATGGAATTTTCTAATTTAACACAACATTACTGTTGACATACCAAACGCATGTTTAAAACTATATAACACCTCAGTGCCTCTTTCACCACCCCACTCACTGATCCCAGAACAAAGTTCTGCAGTTGGTGTGGCTCAGGTGATGGTCCCTCCTATGTCAGAGATGGCAATCCCAATTTCTGTCAAGGATAGTAGCGTAGCGAATCCTTTCACTGACACATATGTAGGCATACTGGAACCACAGTCTCCGCCGGTCGTGACCTTAGGCATCGCTCGAACGCTGACCTCCATTCACAAAGGGAGGGGCATGATTCGAGTTGTTAACCCGACTAGCGAACAGGTCTCTCTTGATGCTGGATGCCCATTAGGTCAGCTTTTCTCAGTCACTGGCAATACACATGATGAGTATACGTTAGTCTCAGCTGTGACTACTTCTACAGAAGCTGTCCATCCAATGACTGAACTGCATTTGGAGGATACAGAGTTAAAAGAGCCTGCTGACAGAATTTGCTGGCATATTTAGCTCCCATTCTCATGACTATGGCAAAACTAATGTGGTTACACATAGCATTAACACTGGGGATGCGACTCCAGTAAAATTGCGCCCATATAGAACATCACCAGCTACACAGGCTGTACTGCAACAAGAAATGTCAAAGCTCTTGAACCACAACATCATTGAGGAGTCTCATAGTCCGTGGTCAGCTCCGGTTGTGCTTGTTCGTAAAAAGGATGGCACACACCGGTTCTGTGTTGATAACAGACACCTCAATGAAGTTACAATTAAAGATTCACATCCTCTTCCTCGGGTGGATGATACCCTTGACAGTGCTAAACACTCTAGCTCCAGAAAGCCTATCGATTTGACTGCTGGTTACTGGCAAATACCACTTAACCCAAATGATAAAGAAAAGACTGCTTTTTCTACAGGTACTGGGCTATATCAATTCCGTATGATGCCATTGGGCATCTCCAATGCCCCGTTCAGTTTCCAGCACTTAATGGAACTTGTGCTCCGGGGTCTGCACTGGAGCGTTTGTTTGATCTTCCTAGACGATATTATTGTTTACAGTGTCGACGTAGTTTACCTACGCAACTCTTTCGGCTATAATACCTTCCAGGTGGTCATTCCCACATCATTGATTCCTGAAGTGCTCAGTCAAGTCCATGGACACCCATCGGTGGGTCACTATGGTTTGGCCAAAACATTGGACAGAGCAATGTTAACTTGGATGGGTTAAAGGCAGAGCACAAATTCCTAGTATGGGAAACCATACCTGGCCGCACATCATGTCCTTTTCCTTCCTTTATAATGTGGCAAAGAGAGGAGATGTTCTTCACTTCCTTGTCCAAGAACATGATTTACAATTATATAGAAGCTTAACTGAGCTGTTTAGATAACATGTAAGGTTCCCAGCTTATTTCCTTTCACACAAGTTCAGCATTTCTTAACTTTCATTGACACTGTGCAGTAATCCTTTACTTTAAGTTTACTCTCAAAATACCAGAGTTACCAAATCTTTTCTCTGTGCAATCCAAACCATGTTATTTCATCATCTGAGAAGATAGTGTTCCTGTTTAGCCCAGCCAAGGGTCCTTCACTTGGAATCGAACAGGATGGAATTGCAAAACAAACTTGAGTAATGAAATCATCTCCCAACTGTGTTGGTGAGCTTAGAGGAGTTCAGAGAGCTCTTACATCTGTGTAATCAAAGACACATCTGGCTGAATATTAACTGAGCTGCGATGGGGTGTATCCTGTTTCCACCTAATGACATGTTTGTACTCCACGCTCAAAACAAACACAAACTCTCTTTCCATCTATATTGCTGATTGCATTTACATATTCAAATGTCCCCTCACTGCTTGTTGAGGTGACATGCATCCAATTACTGGCAATGAACATCACCTGCTCATAAACATTGTTAATCATTAAACATTTAATTGACAAAGTTTATGCATTTCAGTCTACTGCGGTTTGCTATATTCATCAGAGAATGTTTTGACATATACTGCATTATAGAAATAGGCTCTGAAAAGTGTAGTTTAATGAACGCCACTGAATATTACAAACAAACAGTATATCTGATTAAATGTTCATCAATGATGAATAATAGAACATATAACATTGCTTTGAACCGTAACCAAATGTGTGGTATAGATATTTAATGGGACGCTGTGACTGAAAATAGTTAACAGCATGTCTATATTAAAACATTGGAGATTGTGATAAAAGTATCAAATATCAAATCAAAACACTGTTTTTCCCTTCTAATTTAGGTCTTAAGGCCTGTTCACACCAGGATGAATATCGCCTACGTTTAACACGCCGTGACTAAACAAAGGGCGCCAATGTGAGTGTACACACCAGCGTGCAAAACACCAGACGTAAAAGCGTAATTTAAAAAAAAAAAAAAAACGCCTCGGACTCATTTTTTTTTTTTGACGCGCTGCGTTAAAAACTGGCCGACCAGTGAGATTAGTGGTTTTTGTACTGCCTGGAAGAGAATGTGTGTCCCTATCCACCTAATACACGGCGAGGAGTAGAGCTTGAGTGGCTAAAGACTCTTCAAGGACCACAGCTGGAAAAATAGTCAGCACATGTTGTTTAGGGGGGTTTAATAAAAATTCTCCTCGCTCATCCAAAAACAATCTTCAGCATGTTCAGTTGTCAGACAGGACTGGAACTACAAATGGGACTGGCTTCTATGATCAGATGAAAGTAAAAAATAGTTTTGTTTTGTTTTTTTTAAATGCAACAAACTCTCAAGATGTGTTTGGTGAACAGAGGGATTAAAAGTACTCCATGTGTACAATGAAGTATGCTGCTGTGTTTTTGATGTTGTGGGTCTATATTTCTGCTGGAGGTCCTGGACATCTTGTTTAGACACATGACGTCATGGATTCTATCAAATACCAACAGATAAAAATCAATAATTCACTGACTCTGTTAGAAATCTTATAATGGGCCATGGTTGGGTCTTCCATTGGGACAATAATCCAAACACAAACATCAAAATAAACACAACAATTAGTCACTGAGCACAAAATGAACCATTGCCATGTCTGTCCCAGTCCTCTGACCTGAACCTGATTGAGGTGAACTAAAGAGGAGAACCAACATGGAGCTGGATGAAGGAATGGTCTCTTTTCTCTTATCATGTGTTCTCCAAACTCTTCAGGCATTACAGGAGAAAACTCAGAGCTGTTATCTGTTATAAGGACGTAGCAATAACTGGGTGCCAATAATTGTGGCCAACATGTATTGGAGAAAATCATTTATTTCATCATGAGTTGTTTTACCCCAATGATAGGTTAGAATTTTGTAAATTTGAACGAAAGATCAAAAGGATAAACAATGCAGATTTATTTTCACAACCACCTTTGCTCAGATTTACCAAGGGTGCCAATATTAGTGGAGGGCACTGTATATGCGCTTGTATATGGATACATTTGACATTGATGTTATTTTCATCTTCCTGTCAGATGATCCTGTTTAAAATTCCATCAGTGTGAACAGGACAAGGTCAAAACTGTCTGATTTTCATTGCCTGAACAGGCAAGAGCATTGCTGCTTTATGCAAGTATTCATGTTTTCACCAGTTTCACACCAAAGACTGAGAACGTGAAAGTAATACGATTTTCTTATTTAACAAGGTGTAAGATTCCGTTTTGGAGCTTCGATGCATGAATTACCTTAACTGATGGATTTGACAAAAGCTCTTGAATCTTTTAACTTGTGCTGAGTGGTACAACTTTAATTTAATAGATGAGTCTATTGACATTTTAATGCAATGGATGGGTCTATTGATTATTTTTATGCTTTTTTTTTTCAGTTGAGTTTGCTCCTCATGCTATTTTCACTGGGTGTTTTAAGCCAGTCTGCTCTGTTTATTGAAGTCAAAAGGAAATTTCAGTTTGAAACAGAGTTGTTAACGGATTAAAAACCAAACCAGCTCTAATTCCCAAATGGGCCTGCAGTCAATAAAGCATTAAAGACGAACAGATGAAACACTAATTTCCCAGAGGAGTCAAACCTTATATGACAGTATTCTGAAGTACATGGTCATTAACAAGTGTTTTGCAAAACAACCAAGAAATAGCCACTCCTAAATGCATAAGATTACAGAAGATAAATGCTTTTTCATGTTAACTTTAGGGCGCTTGAGCTAAATGTTTCCTCCACTTGGTATCAAACACTTTCTTCTGTTTCTCCCTTTAATATCTTTAATATTAATTTAAACTCGATTAAATCATGCCACAGCATAGAATATATAGACATACCACTGCTTTGTATATATTCCAGTTCATTTACTTCCCCTTGTTTCTTTCGGAAGTCAGATTGTCATCTAATATGCTAGCTGTTGAACCCATATGTTTATCATTTGCCTCTATGATTTTGCAGGCTTTAATAGCGAGTATTTTTATGTTTTATTAAAGAAGTCTCCCCACTCTTGCTATTTTTATGTTTCTCTCCACTTCTCCTTACTTATTCTGCTTTCCTCCTCTGTTTAATGACAGCATGATTGGATAATTTTTATGCTAGCAATTTCTGTCATAGCAGTCTTGCTTTGTTTGATAGTCTTTTCTACCTCCTCCTCTGCAATTATGGTCCTTTTCCTTTATTTCCCAGTGACGGCTCATCAAATAGTAATTTTGACTTTGCAGGGGTTCATCTTTCAATGGTCATCTTTCCACAGAAATCAAAATTCCAGTAAAAGACAGTGGAACTCCTGTATCTTGGAACTTGCTGCTTAATTTGCATCCTCAGCCAGGAATTAAGAAATTAGGATAAATATTATGCTTTTTTCAGAACACATGTCATGTTTTTTAATTATTTTTTTAAATATTAGTTGTTTTAAACGTGTTTATCTCTTTAATTTGTTGGATGAATGGGAAACTCTTATTGTGAAATAAATGCTTTACCTAGTTCATTCATACTGTATCTGATTTTCCCCAACTAACCTCAATTCTTCAGTTGTGATCATTGGTTGCATTTGGAAACCCATTAGGACAATATAGATGTGAGCTCCCTGATGGTGGAAATTGATTTTAAATGCTTTTTCTTACAGCCACTTTTTTATTTTGTGAAGTTCAACAATCTATATCCTTTGTTCCCCTTCAGTCAAGTTAACTTCGACGTTACATATGGGATCTCGCATGAGAGACCAATCGTCTTCGAATATTTTGGAAAAGGCCAATGACTATTGGCGTGCAATAATTACAGCGTGAGTATAAGAGGGCACAGCTAGATTGCACATGCAGCTTTTTGCTTTCGGAGCCTCGTCTGATTCGGGGGATCTGGGGGAATTGCACGGTGACTGTGCAGAACGTTTAGTGTCTGCCAGCGCCTGTAGTTCTGTCACTGTGTTCTCTAAGGCGTGCGCTCCCCCGTATACCGGGCCTAGCGTACCGCTGGAGACACCTGAGGATGCTGAGATGTCTTCCGCTGCATCAGAGGGAGAGTTGAGCGACGAGGCGCTCGCTGGTGCGGGGCAGAGGTCATCCGTGGCCGCTGCTCCATCCCAGCCGGACGCTGCGCTCTCGGCTATGCTCCTCTGTGCCTTCAGCCGATACGTCTCGGCTGGATGATTGGTTCCTGAGTTCTCGGACTGCGGCCCCGTCGTGGTCCTCCTCGGTTCCTTTCTTCCCGGGGGTGCATGAGGAGCTGACCAGGTCATGGCGAGCCCCGTACTCGTCCCGCCTGGCCACCAGCTCCTCTCCCCTCTCCACCCTCAACCGAGGTGCAGCCAGGGGGTACACGGCCATCCCCCAGGCCGAGCGCGCTGTGTTGAGTCCCCTCTCGCGGGCAGGGCTTACCACGCTGCTGGGAAGGCTGCTACCGCCTTGCACACTTTCGCTAAACTCCAAGTCAAGGCACTGCACGAGGGTAGATCTGACCAGGGAGTTATACAGGATTTCCGTGCCGCAACCGACTTCACTCCTCGGACGACGAAGGTTGCCGCACGTGCCATTGGTCAGGTGATGTCCACGCTAGTGGTTCAGGAGCGACACCTCTGGCTCAACCTCGCTGAGATGGCCGACGTTGACAAAGCCTGCTTTCTTGACGCACCCATCTCGGAGGTTGGCCTCCTCGACAGCCCAGCAGCAGACGGAGGCAGTAGGACAGGTCCTACGGCGCGGGGGGTATGTCAAGCTCCCTAGCGCACCGTCTCAGTCTGCTCGTTGCCGAGGGTGTCCCCCCGCGGCACCCAGATCTTCTGCTCCATCCCCGGCCGAAGCACACAATGTTAGGCTGGCACGACATCGAGCTGGCCGCGGGTGTGGGACACCGCCCGTTCCTCAGGGCCCGGCCATGAACACTCGTAGCTCCAAGAAGCACCCCTGACACGGGCAGCCCGGAGGTGATGGTGATTGCTCCTCGGGGGACAGGAACACCCATGCCCCCACCCCCGGTGGAGGGCCGGAAGCGGTATCTTCTATGGAAGAGGGAGCAATCGTCCACACCTCTGGGCCCAGTGCCCCAAGGTCCCCATCTAACTACTCTGTTTTCTCCTCAGATGCGGACCCGGAGCCCTGGATCGCCAGCGCGGCAGCTCCAAGCTTTCTCTGTCGACGAAGAGTGCCTAGAGTTTGACCCGGCTGACTCTCACATAACACTGAGACCTCGGACCGGCTACGTGCCCAAGGTTCCTACCACTCCCTTCAGAGATCAGGTAGTGAACCTGCAAGCTCTGCTCTGGAGCAGGCAGACCCGGCCTTAGAGTTGCTGTCTCCAGTACGCGCATTGCGCCTCTACGTTGACTGCACTCGGAGCTTCAGATGCTCTCAGCAGCTCTTTGTCTGCTTTGGAGGTCAGCAGAAAGGGAGTCTGTCTCGACTGTGCTCCTACTGGGCTCCTTCACCAGTAGGTTGTGGCCTAACATCTTGGTTCCACAGTCAGCTCGAAGGCTGTGTTTCCCTTCACTTATATTCATATTTATCGATATAGTGCATTCCCTTTAATTTCCATGTAAAAAAAAATGTCATGTCTCCGACCCCCCAACCCATGCTTCATGCCCATGTCCCAAATGCGGCCCCCAGGGCGTTGGGAAGGTTACGTACAGACTCTCCTGTCGACACGCTGCAATACAGCCTGCCGGCACTGGTGTCTCTGCGTAACGTGACCTCAGGGCCGTGGCCTTTTCTACGGGTCTGTTCCCATATGTAACGTCGAAGTGAACTCGACTGAAGGGTAACGTTACATCCGCTTGCCACGACCCTGGGTCGCGCTGACGCCAACTCGGCTCCTCAGAGAAAACCTGCATGTGCAATCCAGCTGTGCCCTCTTACACTCACGCTGTGATAAGGTGCACCTGGCTGTATTTATTGCACGCCAATATTCATTGGCCTTTTCCAAAAGATTAGAAGACGATTGGTCTCTCATGCGAGATCCCATATGTAACGTCTCCGTTCCCTCCTTCAGGGAACATGGGTTACCGTTGTGACGTTTTTACTCCTTGTGATGTCTTTGTGTTCCTCATGTTTATAATCCCGTGGAACAAAAAGACATTGCTGGACAATTTCATGTTCCTGCTCACTTGATGTGGTGGAGAAAAAAAGGCAATATGAATGGAAAAATACTTCAAAGATAATTTACTTGTAAGATTTTCTAGGGGTGCCAATAATTGTAGCCAACATGCATTAGAGAAAAACATTTATTTCTTCTTTCAATTGTTTCACTGCACGGAAAGGTTAGAATTTTTGTGGATTTTTTAAATCAAAGATAAAAAAAGATAAATATATGATTACAGATATATTTATACAGATTTTATTACAGATTTATTTTCAGAGTCATCTTTGCTCATATTTACCAAGTGTGCTGATATTATTGGAGTGCACTTTTTTTAACTTTTTTTTTTGTCTGTTTTTCTTTTATTTATTTATTTAATAAGCATTTTAAGTTCCTTGGGTGGCCTATAATAGTACTATAACCCCTATATAAGTGATAATAAAATGGTTTAGGTAAAGAAAGCCAGAGGAAATTTGCTCTAGCAGCTGATGTGAATTTGTTAAATCCTGATCGATGTACAACTGTTCTAATGTGAGAAACATGCCTCTAGGTGTTTAAAATCCAACACGATCCTCTCTGAAAACAGGGTTTTCATTTTCACCTTCATTGTTTGTGGACATAATGTCTTTGTATACTGATTTCTTTCTTTATTTAAAGATTATCAGAGACAATGTAGATTTAAAAGACTATTTCGATCTGTTTTCACCCTAAGGGGACTCTCTGTGTGAGAGCTTTGTTTGACGTTACCCTGGAGTGTGGATACACAGTCACAATGGTTAATCCAGTTGGCAAATCACTGAAGGTGTTTTTTATTTCATGTTGTCCAAAAGCAATTATAGCTTTGCTGTTTAGAATGATTCCAGTAAGAAAAAGAAAAAAAAAACTACTGTATGTTGTTTGTACAGTTATCATTTGCAATGTCATTATTGATTATTAAACCTTAGTTAAAATGCACAAACAAAATGTTCATTGTGATTTATTGTGGTGGTTGAAAGTAAAAATTATTTTGCAGGTACAATACAGGTCCATGAACCTGTCTCTAGATCAGTGATGGACAGATGATCTGTAAACAACATGTCAAAGAGATCTTTAGCTGGCTTGACCAAACTGCTCCAAAGCCACATGCTTTCATATGTTGTATGCACATACATTTTTTATTTTTTATAGTTTTCAGTTGACCTGCAAGGTCATTTCTCCATACTAACATGTCACTTGCAGTATCATGTATCCACTGCTGTGACTAGGGATGGGAATTGATAAGATTTTTATGATTCCAATTCCATTTTCGATTCTGCTTAACGATTCGATTCTTTATCGATTCCCTTATCGATTCTCATTTGGAAAAAAAGGGACAACAAAATGTTGATTAGCATCACCAAAGAAAACATTTATTAAATAATAAAATAAATATATTTCTGTAAAATTAACAAAACACAACAAATTATTTTGTGGCAATTCTACTCTGACTCTGAGCCAGCCAGACTCTGTCTCTCGTGATGGTCATCTAAAT
>JAUMHR010000064.1:8788737-8803674 GCA_032361145.1 Enteromius fasciolatus
TGCCCTATTTTCGTCTTTTTTGGTGAAATACAACCAGACTTTTGAGCGTTTGTTCCGCTTAGGCGCCATGCTTACTATTGACTGAGCGTAAGTTACACACCGTGCATGAGTTACGCAATGCGCGCAATGACGTCATTCGTGCCCACTGGAATCGTTATGGGAATCGTCCAAATCCGAGCAATTGAAACACTGGGAACCGGTTCTCAACAAGAACCAGTTTTCTATTCCCATCCCTAGCTGTGACGTATCAAAAATTAAATTTTTGGGGTCAAGCATGATATCAAGCGTATTATGTTTTAGATTTGTATTTATATTATTGAATGTGTTTTTGTGCTGACACCTCGGCTGGGTTAAGCATATTATGGATAAATAGAGCAATAAAAGGTCTTTATTTTGATTATTAAAGATTGTTCCTTGTTAAAATTATAGACATCTGGTTGCTCCCTCGTTCCTACACAGTAGCGATAGCCGAACTGTGACACAATCAAATTACTCATTCACAACAGCTGATTCAATTACAACACAAATGATTCTATCTTAATAGATGTTTGATTCATTGGCTCACTCAGTTTGTTCATACACAGATGAATCACTGCGCTGCTCTGCATTGTTGTATAAAATGAATAGCTCATTTCTGTTTGCGAGCATGTGCTGATATTCATTTTTTTCTTATGTTTTTTTAGATATTTCCTCGCTTGAATTATAAGAGCATTCTAACTGCATTCTAGTTCATCCTGCAGTGAATGCTTTGAACTCTCAAGGCTTTTGTTATATTGAACGAGTGACTCGACAGTGTCAGCTGTCCTATCGTCTTGAGTTTTAGTATTACATACTACACAAGATTAATAATCCAAAGGGGAGAGTAAGAATCCCTGTTTTTGCAGAGGGGATGCTTTTTGTAATTTTCCCAATTTTATTAATTTGAGCCCTGGTTGGTTCTAAACAAAAATGATGCCACATGTAAGAACCTTTAAAAAATCTTTGTGTGTGTGTGTAGTTTCCGAACCTTTTGCAACCTCATACCAAAAAGGCCAGCTCCATCACTAGTTCCATATGCCCTGTATAAAAATAAGTGTCGTCAAGCATCACAACCTCTTTTAAACCGAAACATGTCATGACTCTTAAATAGGCCTTTGAAATATTTAGGGTTATTTACAATCTGGAGCCGCATTAGCAAGAGATTTATTTTTTTTGTGCATATTAATTAATGCGCATGATCCTACAGCTCTTAAAACAAAGCACTAAAATATAAAAAGTATATAAGTCTACCATTAGTGCTACCCATCTTTGTCTTCATGTCATCAACCATTGTCAGATCATTTTTTTTTAAAGTGCTTTCAAAGCTGCTGTAATGCTTTAATTTTAATCATTAAGCAATTTAAGAGCTAAGTTTATTTCATGGAGCTGCTACTTCATAATGATTTAATCATCTTGTGAGGAAGCCACGGAAGACTGGAAGGGAACCAAAAGCCATTTTTGCTTTTAACAGATGAGGAAGAAAAAGAAAAACACCAACCACGGACACAGAAGGAGAACGGTTCTTTCTCAGAATGTAATAATCAAATCAAATTAACAGTTAGGTTTGTTTGAGGTTTGTCTGATTTACTGATGAAATAGACATAGATTTTGTGTCAGACTGGCAGTGACGAAAGTTCAGTCTTTCTGAGGCCAAACATGAAAGACAGGAGGAGGGTGCGTGGGGTTTCTTCACAATTGTCCCTCTATCAATAAATGCCAGCAACTATGGATTTCAAGCACTCTCTATCTTTGACTGATGTAAGGGAACAAGTTTAAAGTAAGTGTCAGTTGTCTCCTGGAGCCCTTTTTGGTTCATTTGTGACAGAGCTGATTTCTATGACTGTTCTCTATTTGAGCTGACTTGTTAAATAAAATGTAATCTATCATTAAATATATGAAAGCAAAATGGATTTATTTTCCCCAAACATAATGAGTTTGTCAGCTTCTATGGAAAAATAAAACAATCACAGCATTTTTTTCAAATAGTTTTCTCCTTTTTTATCGTCAGTTTCACAAGTTCACGCTTCCTCTGCGATAAATAAGTATGCTTGTTTGGCGACTGTCCGGGGATCAGGCAGGGAATCCGGCGGACCTGGAGCCCTAGGGGAGTTCTACCCATGTCTAATCTATGTCTGAATTTTGCGGTTATCCTTGAAACCCCAAAATTAGCTGCCTTTTTTTTTTTTATCCTTCTCAGAGGTAAGTATGGAATTGCACTGTGTTAAATAAATCCTGTTTCCTGATCATTCTTTCCATTACAGGTGGAGCCGTGCTGAGAAGAGGTTTGCGTGCAGTGTCCTGGGAAGACCGGCGAGCATAGCAGGTGAGGATACACAGGTAAATATGAATCAGATCTCACGTTTAGGCAGTGCAGGATGATCGCTGTGAGATCGCTGAGCTCTGGTGCAGGTGCTTAGCGTGGTGAGTGACTTTAAAAGTTCCTGTGAAGTATCTCCTTGAATGATCCGCCCAGAGATTGTAGATCCTCAAAGCAGTGATCGCTGCACAAAACTGAAACTCAAGACAATGATCAGCGACAGTAATCCAGAGGTTCAACATGGAATGAGCTTAAGGTAAGTAGAGGGTAGTGTTACCTTCTTCTTCTTTATTGTTTTAATGGCGGTTGGCATCCAACGTTAAGGTGCATTACCGCCACCTACTGTACTGGAGTGTGGGTCTGAATCCGCTACCTCCCAAAAAAGTAGTGTTACCTTGATCACAGCCAAAGAGCTACTGGTGAGCTGGGCTTATAAACCCTCCTGATTGACGTCAGGTGGTGGTGATTAATGATGGTGATTGTGTGAAGTTGACTGCACTGATCACAGTGCAGTCCCGTGGCGTGACATTTAAAAGCTTCAGTGCTTTAACTCAATAAAATATAAAGAAATCCAAGGCCAGGTAACTGTTATTACACTGATGTGATATTTATTTATTTATTCTTTTTTTTTTACTGTTATACTTTTCATCTAATCCTTCACACGTCAAATTATAATGATGCATTACTTTTTGTAACTTGTTTCTGCTGTGCTTTGTTTTTCTCTGGTTGGAAAAGATGGCAAATATTTTGCTCAAGACAAATTTAAATAATGCAGATATTTATCAATACAGTGCAAATCTTGTTGGTTTATGCTATTGAAAAGACTATGACATAGATTAATTTGGATAATCATACAAATGACCAGTGATATACTGCATGACGAATAATATATTGGCATTGAATAAATTCTAATTTGTATCATGTTGCTGAGAGGAATGGAAAGGCAAGCAGCTGAAACACAGAGGAGGCATTATCATTATTACATTTTTGTGTGTTATGTGAAAAGCCGTCCAATCAGTTCTTTTATCCTTTATTTTTCATTTGTTTTCTCTCAAATGTTCCTTTTATAGTTTTTGGTTTCTGTTCAGGATTGAGAGATGACGCTAAAGGAGATACGAGTCTGCTTTCATTCGCCCAGTGTTCGAACTGACACACGTCATCAGTTTCACTACTTTTTAACCTGCTGCTAACTAAAGAGGTTAACAAGTAAAATCCTAAACTGTGTTCATTATGGATAATCAGTGAGATTTTTACTTCAAAATCTATGTGTGTGTGTGTGTGTGTATCGGTGCTTAAATTACATCAATTGATATCTTACTCGGTTGCTGTGCAAAAATGGTTTCTTTTGGGTGATATTTAAAGTTTTTAAAGGATTATGGATTTTTTTCTGTCCTACTTGTTTTCTTGACTTCCCTCAGCAGTGCTAAGAAAAAAAGTTCATTTTGATTGAAGATGCACTGCAGTCGGATGATTGTATAATACGTCTTTCTCAAAAGGCTATTTTCACAGTGTGACACTGAGACGGCAGGCAGGTCCTTGCAGGACAGTAATGTTTCAGCAGCTGCTGAGTTAATTTTGAATTCAAAAAGCAAGACAGATTGGCTTGCTTATCTTAAAAGAATAAAATGGCAATTTGAGAGTCACATTTAAACTAATTCACATAAAATAGGCATAGCTACTGTAAATGTTAAAAGCTAATGTTAAAATGGTCTGATTTAGGATCTAAGAGTCATGACACTTCATTGACAAAAGCTCTGTAATTGTAGGGATCTGAGTGATTCATATCTTTATACAACCCTTGTGATAACTGCAGAAAATTGCAGTGTTGATTCACGAGAAGACATGTTGTGTGTTTTTGTGTACACTACTGTTCAAATTAGTAATCAGTAAGGTTTTTAATGCCATTGAAAGAACTCTCTTTATGCGCACCAAGGCATGCATTTGTTTCATCAATGCAGTAAAACTGACTTTTCAGCATCATTACTCCATTCTTCCAACTGTCCTAGAAATAGTTCTAATATGCCCAAGAAACTGTATTATCAATGTTGGAAACCATTGTGCTGCTGTAGGCAAAACAATAATAAAATAACAAATAATAAATGAAAAGGTTATTTTGACTTTTTATCTTGCAATTCTGGCTTTTTTGCTTAAACTTAAGTTTCATTCAGAAACTTTAAATCTTTAAAAGAAGTTTAAATCTCACAATATATGACCATTATGTAAACTCACCATTGCGAAAAATAAAAACTCAGTGGCAGAATTGGGCTTCTATACATTTCATATTTCAAAACCGATGTAGTTTATATTCAATTATTGCTCGTTTGAGCAAAAACTTTCAGTTCAGCTCTAGATAGGGTTGCTACATTATGCATTCAAGCTTGGTTTCATGAATCTGTATTTACACTTATTCATTTAGAAGGTGCTTTTCATTTACACTGACACTGTAGACCTGGATCTGGCAGTGGATTTATTGAAAACAATAATAAAGCCTTTCAGTTACGCTAACGAGACACAAACAGGAGTTCTCTAATTGAAATGAGCATCTTTTATTCACCATTTCATCTAATAAGGACTAATGGCTCTGACAGAAAACTAGTGAGAGGGGAAATCAGAGATAAAGTGCTTATGGTTAAGTGCAAGGCATGCTGGGAAATGTCATCTACTGGCGTAGATGTCAGGACATGTTGTTACAAGGAGGATATGTATACATGTATCTCTAAGCAGCCATAGCTAATAGAATAGAAGCTGATGTTTTTGGCACATTTTGTGTAACAACGATTATTTCAATGATTTGCTTCCTCATAATTGAGTTTTCATTGATGTGTCTAAAAGCAATTGCCTAGAACATATTTTAATTTTTTCAGCATGCCCAGAAACCACAGCAGTGATGAAGCTCCTTTGGAAATGTGAATTCCTCTCTGAGATTAGCTGCTCTGCAAAATCAGCTCTCTGGTTTGCATAAGTTAGAGTTTAATTAGGGGAGATTGAATTATGTACCAGGCAAATAGCAATTGAAAGATTTAAATAAATAGCAGCATATTCCCAGAATGGCCATTCTAGGTTTTCAGGTGCCACTCAGAAGTTTCTCTTGTCAAGTACTCACCATAGAACAAAGTGCCTGGAAAGCCAAATGATATTTAAGAGTCATGTCTACATGCATCGAGATATAACTGCTATAATGGGCAGGCTGTGTTGTAGGAATAACTGAGAATCTGGGTCATGAGGGAGAGGGAGGTTAAAGGGAGCTCACTGTAAACTTATTCAAGCTGTTAGCTGTAAATTAGCTATGATGCAGAACTAAAAGAGCAAGTGCTTCTTTTATTGCAGCATGTTTCTCCCTAGTATGTGTGTGTGGAAAACTTTGAGGAACTGGAGCAAGAGATGCGATTCGATTACAGGAGAGCGGCTTTTGGCTCATGACCCCTGTGTGCGTGAAACTAAAGAATATCGTCCCGGTTACGATAGAATTATTATTATTATTAAAAGAGAAAGAACTGGCATCAAATATCAGCAAAACATGAATAGGATATTCTTTAAAAGGAACAGTTTGCTCAAACATAAATATGCTGAGAATTTACTTACCCCAGGCCATCCAAGATTTAGATGAGTTTGTCTGAACAAATTTAGAGAAATTAACATTTGCATCACTCCTTCTGCGGGGAATGGGTGTTGTCTGAATACCAGTTCAAATGAGAAATGTGGCTTCATGGCCTTGATCTGTGGCTTTAACACAGTCCTCTTTGATCACCACTGTCTGCCCTGATACTTGGACAATTTCCTCACTGAGCTGCTGACCCAGAACTGCACTTGACTGTCTGAAGGTCAGGTTCTGGCTGTTGCACAAGGACAGGCTGCTACAATGTTTCTTCAGCCAGGGTTTTACACCATTATGGCATTTATGGGAGAAATGTCATGTAGATGTCTGTGAACTGGGCAGCAATCACAGGGCAGAGAGAGTGTGGTGAGTCATGCCTGCTCTGTTAAAAGGTCGTCTTGACAGCATTTTAAGAGCATTTAAGGAAGAGGCAGGCATTTAAAAAAATAAATAAATAAATAAGTCTGGGTAGCTACTCTGTTGACTATGATGAGACAAAGTTATGAAGTGTCGCATAGTTTTATACACCAGTGTGTCAACTTTGACAGAACATTTTGGTTGCTAAACCTCACCCCTACACCTGTTCGTCGATTTTTAAGAAAAGTGATGTAGTTCGATGCAAAGTCCCTCCCCCAGGTTTCTGTGGGATGTGCACGTGAGTGCGCTCTCTGCGCTCCATACTCAGTCCGTGCGCGCACAGGAGCGCACTGAGCATCTCCGCGGATCAGACGGATTTGTTCGAATCCTTTAATTTTCCTTTCTTGTTAGAGGTGGCTGACAGCGAGGGACAATACAAGTATTGTTAGTGAGGGGGAAATAGAGAGCGCGCACTGAGGTTTCAGCTGTTGGACATCACGTCCTCAGTCGCCGTTACCATGCAAGTTCACGTCGCCGGCATCCTGATGTGCGGTGTGTCGGGTGAGTTGTTCTTCATCTTGTGTGTTCCTCATTTATTCAGACAGAGAAAGCAGTCTGGTTTCATAATGTGTAACTAACTCAGTTCAACTTTCACTATTATAATAGTTTAATTTTAGCTTATATCAAGTTTTTGTCCCAAGTGAGAACTGGTGAATTTTTTGTCGTTTTTGTTTATATATATATATATATATATATATATATATATATATATATATATAAAGCCACATTCCACTACATTATTGGTGGATATTAATTATTATAATTTTACTTTCGCCCTTTTATTGTAAAGTGTAAAGGCGGATGTAGTCTACTTTTTCTGTCGGTATTTTTATTATTATTGTTTATTTAATTATTTTTTTTTATTTTGCGCGCGCAATCGGTTCGTTTTGGCGACAGTTCATACGTTTTACCGTGAACGCGCTGTGAACAAAACATGAGAGCGCTTATATTTCCTCAATATAGCGTCAATTATGAGCCGCAGTTGCTATGGTTACCCCTTCAAGCAAAGACGATTCGTGTTCGCGAGCGTATATTTAGCGCTGCCTGACTGACTTGTAATCTAACTTTTTTGTGGTTATTGAAACGTTTTTTGAAAGCTGTTGAAACACTTGCATAATCTTGTATGAAAAAAAAATAAGAATGGTAGCTTGTTTGCATATCCTGCTGTTTACTTTGACCTCGTAAGAATGATTTAGTTGGCTTAACTCGGACTCTGATTGAAGAAGGATCAAAGAGGATTATTTATAATATACAGTAGCTACACTATATCAAAATTCACTGTATTTGAAATAATAGGGCCACATCGAGGCTGTATCTCGAGTCCTACAGTGCTGGCTACATACTTGCTGTACATTTTAGGCTACATGTGCCAGAGTTCTGCAGAAATTTGGTAAATGCACCAGTGTAGGTGTCTAGTCTAGGTAAGGTGGACAAAAACTTTTTGCTATGTTTACAAATTTCACAGCATTGATTTTAAGTCAGTGTGAGTGTGTTAAGTTTTGTCTATATTAAGGGGACCAGCCAACGGTCACCACACGAAAAACAGCTGGATAAACATACAAAACAATGTTTTAATTAAAATAAAAAATGCAAAAAGGTTTGGCTTGGGGGTATAGGTTAGGACATGGCAAATATCTTGGATTTAGCAGTCCTATGAAAACACTGAAAGTCAATAGAAAATCCGTGTATGTGTGTGTTTTAATACGGTTTAGTATAATAAATTCACAAATAATGAATTGCATTGACTGTGTAGTGCTTCTAATAATAATATAGTTTTATGATGTTTTGTGCATGTAGTCTGTGTTTTCCAGTTTAATCTAAGCACCACCCAATACAGATGCAAATAGATGCAGGTCCTCCAAGAAAGAGGATCCATGGATAAAAAATGCAGTGAAGGAGCAAAGTGGAACAGGATGTACATTTTTCACTGTGACCGTTTTGTTTTCTTGGTTTAACTAGAAACCCATACTAAAAAAAATGATATCAGGCCACTTCTAAATGAGATATTTAAGGAAATAGGCAATTTTTTTTACTTAGGATTTGATTAAGAAAATGCTCCTACATTTACCTCCCTTTGCTTTAAACTTTTGTACTATCTCTGAACAATGTGACGTAACGTGAACGTAAAAATATGGTTAAAACCTTTTAGGTTTTACAGTTTTAAGTTGAATTTACAGTTAAAAACAGTAATTTTATTAGCTGATACAATGGTAATATACCATCCATTAAATTTTTGTAGCTTGTCACATGATGAACAAAAGACCATCACAAGCAGCTTTTAAATATGAACATGTATAGAAGGTGCTCAGCGCCATTCACACAAACACTATTAAACTACTGTAATGAAGTAACTCATTAAAATAAAATATGCAATAAACGTTCATTTAACAACATTACATGTGACACACAACCCTAATAAACATAACTAATAAGAAAAAACTAAGAAACATAGTTATTTCAACTATATTTAAACTCATAGTTATTACATTTTTTCCGTTAACCGTTAACCATTTAACATTTTTTTCCTGTAGCATTTTCACAGTTTTTCACAGTTAAAATCACAGCCATTTATTGCAGTTTCATGATTGACCTACATTCACAAGCTGTAATAATTGACCGCTTAGTTCTTAGTGCGCTTCAAAATCCTAACGTCAAAGTTGGTTGTGAAATGTCATTGGCTCTAGCGTGTCTCGTGATCGATTGCATCTTGCTGTTGTGAAATGCTATTGGTTCTTGTGTATCTCGTGATCAATTGCGTCATGCTCCCGGACGGAATTATGTTTTCTGAATGAGATGACAGCGCGTGAACGGAGTGGGATCATTTTTTGTGATTAAAACCTTGTGTTTTACTCTCTTCTTCACATAAAGACTTGGAATGTGACACGACTTGTTTGTAATGTATTTATACTGCTTGTTTATGATTAGTTTGTGCAATGAATACCTGTAACTGCCTTTGCCTGTGTGTGTTTATATTGTGTAGAGGTGGGTTTGGTGCTCCAATAAAACAAAAAAATTATATAATACATTTATATATGTATGCAAACCATTACATTAAGCCAAACACCTGAAAACAACGGAGGACCACCCCTCACATCGAAAAGTGACTTAAAAGGGGTACCTTGAGCGTCGAAAAACAACGCAAAACTGTTTTGACCAAGCGTCAAAATGTGATGACTTGGAGTGAGACTGTGTTGAGTAAGGTGGCTTTCAAACGTTGCTAATCTTAGACTTTAGTAGGTTTTACTCCCAAAAACTGATAAATCGCCTTGCATCGTCTGCCCCCAAAGCTTTTGCTACATTACAGCAATTCTTCATTTTGACACGCAACCACTACTTCTGTTGGGCTGTTTATTCCTAGATCTATAGGTTGCCTTGAGAATGACTTGCAGTAATTTGAGTCATACAGAAGGTGGTGATCAAACATTCACTGAGGAATATTAAATTCTTTCTTTGATATGTATTAGTCATTAAAAGTAGCTGCAGCACAAAAGCTTTGTGATGTACGTTCTTTAAAATGGTTATATTTCTATATGCATTTTACTTGTTGTTCTTCTTAATGCAGGTCTGACATAGTGTTTTATAGAGGCCACCAGTTATACGTGTCAAAATAGTGTTTAAGCTACAGAACCTTTATTTTTACTCTGTCATTTTTTATCTTTGAAAATGTCACAATAGTTAAATGAAACTACTATTACGTTAGTAAAAAAAGATGCTACACGTCACAGTCTAAGAAACAGACTAATGTAACAGCGTAACCTAAGACTGAATTAATAATGCTCAATTTCTCTCTTCTCTTTGTCTCTGTCTCTTCTGAAGTGGTGCTGACCGTGTTTAATACATCAGAGGATCGGGCTCACTGCCCGCTGGGCTACTTCCCCTGTGGAAACCTCAGTACCTGTCTTCCTCAGCTTCTACACTGCAATGGCGTGGACGACTGTGGGAATCAGGCAGATGAGGAAAACTGTGGTCAGTTCAGCTTCCTTCCTGCTAAACTTCACGTTTTTGTTTTTTGTAAGCCAGTAGTGTTGAGCATAGATCTGCTTATCTAAAGGCGATTTTACATTGTCAATATCAATATTTATACTGCATGGTACAGTTTTTTTTTAATACCTCACATCAACCGGATGAATGTATTTATTTTTGGTAATTTAATGTCATGTCAAGCTTCAGCAACACTGGGACTTTTCTTGTGTTTTCGATCACTTTCAGTCATTAGTAATGGGAATTTTTGTTGCACTAACCTTAAGTTCCTGTCTATTGAACTGGTGTATTTAAATAATATCACGTAAGCAATCATGCTAATAGTTTTACAGGTCTAAAAGAACCCTGTTTTCAGGCAGTCATTTGAATATCATATGAAACAAAACGTCCTGAGATATTTAGGAGTATTCAGCAATAAAGAAACAAGATTTGAGTTACCCTGTTGCAAAAGAGTGTATTGTCCCTGTTCTGCTTTTTCCCCGGTATCTGTTATTCTCGCAATATTTTCTCCTGCTATCCGTCTTTTTTGCATCTCATCAATTGATCTCTTTCTCTCTCTTCTTCATTCTATGGCTGTAAGGTACAGCCATGTCAGCTGGCTTTGCTTCCACTTCTGGTTGCTGATTATAACACATAATCAGTCAAATTGAAACGAAGACTTCTGCAGTTTTCATCTATACAAATTGTCATACTTAATTTACCATCTCATCCATCTCTCTAAATAAGGGGAAGCCTAGCAGTTAAACAGCTTGGTTTATCTTCAGTCCCAAGCCCCAATTGATTTTTGTTTTCTCCACCGGATTATTTTCTAATAGTCTCAAAGGTATCGTCTGACAAAGTACTGATGATAAACTAACTATCCTCAAAATCAAATAGCATTCCTTGCTAAAGATTTATCATCTTTTACAAGAGAAAACCCACACTTGCTATTTACTTAGCAAAGAGGTGGTAATTTCCCCTTGATTTCTTAGTAATCATTTACTTGACCAACACGTTACAATGGCCCAAGGCAGTTTTGATAATGTCATACTTGTCAGAAACAATGCGTACCCAGCCATTTGGCAACTGTCTCACGGCGTCTGTCACAGTAACTGTATCCAACTCAATCCTAAGTGTCATCATTTGGCCCCTACAGCGGTAGGCACCGTGTTTAACCTTGTCTTTTGCAGCCTTTGTACGATGGAGAACAAGGGGGAGATTAAGCCATTGTGTCGGCACCAAACTGTAAAAGGTCAGGACGAAGGGAAATGTCACAGTGTACATAATATCTTAAGACATTTGCTTAGACCCGTGTGTTGAGTCAAGCAGAACAGGATAGACAGGAAGTGAGAGATCCACTAATGCTTTTCCAAATCCCTGCGATTGGTATTCCGAACGTTTGAGATTCCACTCCTACCTTTCTTATCGCATTCCTCTTGTCGTAACAGAGTTATCAAAGCCAGAAAGGTCATTGTCGGATATCGCTGTAAATGATAGGCATGAATTATCCAGGCTTAGCACCTGGCGTGAAGACGCTTGCTCGCTGTTTGGCGAAAGTTGGATATAGATGAAAGGCCAAGTGACCTAAATGATAAGCTGTACTTGAGCACTCGAAAGATGATGAAAGTATTCGGTAACACTTTTTTGATGGTCCCTTTTGAACAATCTGTTGACAATAAGTAGGTTTGCACCTACATGTCAACTAACTGTCATTAAATTATTAGTACACTGTCTAATTAATATCTGCTAACTCTTTATTGTGATGGTCTCCCAAAAGATGCTCTACTGACTATACAGTAAGTAACTTTGCAAGTACATATCAACTTATTCTAACCCTAACAAGCTACTAATACTCTGCTAGCACTCTATTGAGAGTTAGTAGATATGTAGGTGCAATGTTACTTACTGTATATTCAACAGAATATGTTAAAGGGACCATCAAAATAAAGTGAAAGCAAGTATTCTTTCAAACTAGAAAGAAAAAAAAGTGCCTTTGAGATTTGATAGATAATGAAGTTTTGGATAAACAATTGACTCTCTATATAAAACGAAAGTGGAGATGCGGGCCCACCCGCAGTCAATCTCATTCTGTCTCTCTCTCATGCACTCTCTCTCATGAGGATAAAAGACAGGGACATTTTAACTCTGGGTGACGCCACAAAGAAAGCCATTTGTTATTTTTGCCTTGAATGCTTTGAACCTCAAGAGCTTTGTCAGTTTGTAAAATCTGAGTCCCTCAGGCAACAGAGCATCCATCTGTGGGCTCATATACATTTTGTCATCGATAATGGTGTATGGCTTTGATTTAGCATCATATTAATCTTGAAACTGAAGTTTGAGCGCTGCCTTACAGACATCCGTCCATTATGGTGGAGGTTTATTCTGTTCCAAATAATCTTTTGTCTCCATATAAGCTTTTTTTCTAATCTCAAAGTGATATTTGTTGATCCTTTTGGAGCCAACCTTGACTTCTGTGTGGCTTTTCTTCTTGTATATCTTTTATGAATTGTATAACAGTGTAGATTGTGATTGTTTTGTTAGCTGGAGATAAGACAGAGGCTGGTTTCTCTCTCGGTAATCCAACAAATCCAAAATATCTCACAAGGCTTCCTTCTGATTATGAGTTTTGCAATACCAAATCAACAAAGCATTATATTAATCTTGCCAGCCAACAAACTGCTTTGTCTCCCCACCTGTTAGAAGTATTTTTTACAGTCGTGTTGGCTTTTGAGATGAGCAATAGTAATATAATACTATCTGACAGGAACATTTTTAATGCTCAAGGGTTTTTCATTTATAGCATGACAAATAATGTAGTCTTTTGTTGTATTATTTATATTGATACTTTGGGAAAGCTGAGCACAGTTGCTGAGATCTCTTAAGGATACTTGATTCTTTTTCCCAGGAAAAATGTTGAATTATATTAAATTTCCTTTTTTCATCTCAGTATACTGAACAATTGCCTTCTAGTTTTAAAGAACCAGCACATCAACAAGGTCTTGATGCACAGATGGGATATGCAACTCAGGCAGCCGCTGAAAATACTTTAGTCTCTGATAAATTGGTTAAAGGATTCAGTGAGCATTTTAACATTAATTATCATAGTCGCAGTGTGTAACTTTTGCTTTGCTTTATGCACAAGATGAAGAACCTATCTATTTTGTTTGGTTCTGAAAATGCAGAATGCAATGTTAATAAGGAGCCACGCTGTGTATTGATCCATTGATCAATGTCCATTCATTACATACCTATTACATTTACATTATTTATAATTAAACTACAATTTAATTATAGAACTGCATGTTTTTGGCCAAGGTACCTTTAAATAAAACAAGGATGGCTGCATTAGCTCTTGCAAAGTTTGAGAATCTGAACATTTTAAATTTAGTTTTGTTGCTATATTAAATAGGACAAAATTTGTGCCACATTCCTTCTAGAGTAATATTATGAAAAGAAATAAACTCATGATGTTGTTTTTGTAGCAACCTGGATTATGCAAAGCATTCCAAATCCAGTGATAATATGTCCCTTTTCCCAAACACACATCATTTTAAACACATTTTTGTTTACAGTCTCATTGAAGCTTGGAATTATTGAAAAGTGCATTCCATTTTTTTTTGCAATATGCGTCATCAAGGACTGTGGTTGGTCTGTGAGGATCTGTAATAACCCAGAAGAAACTGTCATCTATCGTGTTTCATTTGGAGACTTTTGAAGTATGTATCTCTGATATGAATGTGTAGTATGTATGCATGTTTTGCATATTCATAGCCCAACATGGATAAAAAATACATTATAGAAATTATATAATTAGGTATATGCAAATGCAGTGCTTAAACATTTACAAAACTAGACACATTATTATTCAGGTATGCTTGAGTTTGCAGGAGTTCATACAGTAGAGGAGTGGATGAATAATGCATCATATTTCAAAAGAGATGTTCTTAATGACACATAATCAGGAAGTTAAATAAGATGTCTCACTCATCTAGTTCTCTTGAAGCGATAATAACAGTTTTTGAAGCAACATAATCATACATTTTGCAGGTATTTTAGCGTTTATTTTTATTAAAGCGGACATGAGTACATTAACTGAAATGTGTGACCTACAGTACTGTAACAGCAGTCAGATCAATGAGCGGGTTGTTGATTTGGGAATTACAGTACTAGAAGACAGTCATCAAGAGGCCAGTGACTTTGACAAAGACATTACATCTCTTCATAGAAACTAAAATTTTTCGAATTTTTTTTTTTCTTTCTTAGTCTGGCTTTGATGTAAGGACCACAAGGTGTAGACTCTCCGCTCTGAACATCAGTTGTTTCAGAACCAGCCTTGTTTTCTCATGGGGCTTCCCTGCTAATTTCAGGCCAGACTCACACCTGCTGCTCTGTTGTTGTTCAGATATATGTTATCTAAAATTGGTGTGAATGTAGTAATTTAACATTTAAGTTATGACTATATACGCTCAGTGGCCATTTAAAGAGTTTGGTCTTAAAATAGCAATAACTATTAAATATCATATTTTCTCAAGGAAGTATTTCCACAAATAAGCCTGTATATACACTATATTACCAAAAGTATTCGCTCACCTGCCTTTACTCATTCTATGAACTGAAGTGCCATCCCATT
>JAUMHR010000064.1:8827997-8838039 GCA_032361145.1 Enteromius fasciolatus
ATTTTGTAAAATTTCCACAGTAAACTTTGTAAAAAACAAAAAAGAAGAACGTGTTCACACGAGACACAACAGAAATAGCTTGCAATTTTAGTAATGTGCTGTTAGCGGGACCTCTTTCAACACAGCACAATGGTCCTACCCAAACTTCACGCCGTGAACATTGTCTTCTCCACTACTCAACAGACGAAAAACAATCTGCTTTTAGGTCATACTTCAAAGACTTCCAGAGAGCATCTTGGGCACAAAACTGCATATTTGTAAGAGAAGGAAAAGAGGGCTAAAGCATTGTAAAGTGAATACTGAAATGCTAATGACGGTGGTTTTCTAAGGAGCAACCCCTGAGAGAAAGCTTTTTGTGTCACAGGAGCATTGAGGGAATCGAAATTGGGAACATTCACAGAAAGATGTTTGAACCTCTCAAGAACCTGACTCACATGTGAGTGCTGCTTTTTGAAAGTTTTAATAAAACACTTTTGCATTCTTAAGTTCTAAAATTGAACTCAAATCTCTATTTTATGAAATCATCACCATTGAGAATGATCTTTTTTAAGTGTTGAGATGTTTGACATATTGCCTGACAGCTGAACATCTCAAGTATTTGTACTTTAAACCATGAACCAAATGACAGCAGACCAAATGCAGACATTTTGTAATGTTTTCACTCCATGTTTTCAAAATTCTCATTAAAAAAATATAAATACAAAAATTGACTCTAATATTTTGTATACAATTAATAATTCATGGCAATTGTTTTCCTACATGACCTGGTATAGTAATTGCGAATGATTTGCCTGAAAGCATGTAAAAAAAACAAAGGTGTCTGGAATATATTCTGGAGTGTGCACAATTCCCTTTTCAATCTTTTCAGATACTCCAAGACCCAATATTGTGTCTTTCTGCTTTGCATATCTTGCGGTATATAATTTACACTATGAAAAATAAGAACACTCTGAATTTTGCAAGTAATTTACAATGTTTCCTCTCGGATAGAGACTAATTCTAGAACCACTTCAGTTCTGTGATTCTTCTCCTTTTGTCTCCTCCCCTTTTAAAAACATCTTTCTTATTAAGGACAGGTTTAGTAGCAAAACGCAGTCACAGCAGCTCTCCTGTTCTGTTTTGCAGGGAGTTGAAGCAGTAAGCGTTTCAAGATACACAATGAATTGTTCATTTAGTAAAAATTGAAAGAGACTAACTGATCAGATGACAGCTATGTTAAATAATCGCTAGACAGACCCATAGACTCTTTTGCTTACTTGGTAACATTTTACATTTGTAAACATTAGTTAACATGAACTAACACATTAGCTTTATTAATCTAAATATTAATCTCAACATGTTTTAATACTAACAACTGAGGCATTATTGTAAAGTGCATGTGTTAAAATTATTTATTAAATTGTTTATTAAAATTATTTTTGAAATGAAATGTTTTTAAAATATTTAAACAAACTAATCAGTGTTCTTTATGTTGTTAGACATGGCATGACACGACCAAAATGAAGATCTGATTGTTTTGTTTGTGTGTGTGCGCTTGTGCTTCTTTCTTTTTTTCAGTTACTTCAAAAAATTTCAGTATTGTGGCTATGCACCTCACGTCCGCAGCTGCAAGCCCAATACTGATGGCATCTCATCTTTCGAGGACCTTTTGGCCAACATCGTGCTGCGTGTCTTCGTCTGGGTTGTCTCTGCAACGACATGCTTCGGCAACATCTTTGTGATCTGCATGCGATCATACATTCGCTCGGAAAACAAGCTCCATGCCATGTGCATCATCTCTTTATGCTGTAAGGTGATATTTGGCATCTAGAGGCATTTTAAAGTGATACTAAGTGTGCCAGAATTCATTTGGGGAGCGCTGTATGCTGTGTTGAAGATCCTAATATGATGTTCATCATCCCCTTGCAAAAGCAATTTCACACATAATTAGTCTCATGCAACTTTCTATGCATTCTCTGTTGTTTTTTCTTTCTTTTGCACTAGCGTTGTTTAAAATACAGTATTATTTAACTTGTCGTAAATATATTTACAAATGCTTTGTGTGCGTTTAACCAAAAATTCAAGCTTTTTCGTTAAGTATAAAAAAAAAAAAATGAATTGCAATTATGGAGGTTGTCCTAGTTCAGCTAGAGAAGCAGACTGATGGCCTAAAGGCAGCTCATAGCCGCCCAGCAGCATTCAGACCCTGCATTTACCTGACAGCATTCCCACTTGACTGAAATACCGCCACAGGTTACACGTTTTATAGTGTGAAATTCACCCATTCAGTGCGCTTCCTGTAAACTAACCATTTCTGCACAAAGAAAATGATGTTTCTTTAACACTTTTCCTAACTCATGTTGTACACACTTTAGCCCACTCCCAATGGAAGCAGCAACCTATGAAACGAAAAGCAGTCCTTTGATTTCTGCTCTTTGATATGGGCTGAAGAAGGGGCAAATCAAAGTTGTGCGCTGGGCATCAGTATGCTCCAGAGAGCACTGCCGGGAGCAATTCAGATGAATGGAAGCTCGTTCAGAATACATGGAAATCAATGGCTCAGAGTATCCACTTTGAAGTGTAGATGTCACACTTAGATGTAGGTATATTTACAGTTTGTTTTTACATTTGCATTTAAATTCTTTCACTTAATAACATGAAGTACAAGTTAACCAAGTAGTTGAAAAAATAGCTGAGGTAAAGTGAGTTATGTTATTAAATCATCTGAAATCTGAATAAATAAGCTTTACATTAATTTAGGATATGATATTATGCAAGGACAGTATTTGACTGAGATACAACTTTTAAAAATCTAGAATCTGAAGGTGCAAAAAAATAAAAGCCTCAAAATTAAGTCCTTAGCAATGCATTATTACTAACCAAAACTAAATTGTAATATATTTACGTTAGGCATATTTTTATAGAACATGATCTTTACTTAATATCCAAATGAATTTTGGCATAAAAGAAAAATCTATCATTTTGACCCATGCAATGTATTTTTGGCTATTGCTACAAATATACCTGTTTGACTTTAGCTTGGTTTTGTGGGTCACATATGTTCTTTATAGCACATGTGTCTTATATTAAATGGGTCTATTAAAACATTCTGCTAAATTTGCAATTACCCAGCAGCTGATCGTGTCTAAATTGCTCAATATTGTTGTCTGTGTCTGTCAGTCGTGGGTAAAGTTTCTCAGTTAAAAGTCTATGGGTGAGAAATGCTCTCAATTTTAGGGCACCTGGAGGGGGAAAAGGGGTCAGACAAAGAAAGTGGTAGACTGGTAATAAAGGCTTTTCGATTTTAGGCCTGCTGTCAGTTTTCATCAAGAGTTTTTATTTATTATTTATTTGTATTTTTTTTTAGTTTTCGACATTTTGGAAGTTGTAACAACTTTGAACTGTCTCGAAAAGACATTTATTACATTGAACCTACAAGCACAGCAGTTAAAGTAAAGGTCTTTCGGACACGCTGAGTCCAAAATGATTAATAACTGAGGTTGTAATTAAAAATACTTACAACCTTACATTGTGTCCAACACGTTTAAACACTGCCTGCTTTCTTTAAAAAAAACTACAGACTAGGTTCAATTTTCTATCTTTTTGCATCATTAGCATGCATTTTAATAGAAAAGGATGATGAATACAACAAAAACAAAACTTTATCACAACTTAAACAATCTACATTTGTCCAGCTTACAGGCATTTTCTCTGCTAAACAGGTGCAGACGGTCTGATGGGTGTCTACCTCTTCATGATAGGTGCGTATGACCTGAAGTTTCGGGGCGAGTATAATCGTCACGCTCAGGCCTGGATGGACAGTGTACCCTGTCAGGTGATTGGATCTCTAGCCATGCTCTCAACCGAGGTGTCAGTTTTGCTCCTCACCTACCTGACCCTGGAGAAATACATCTGCATCGTCTACCCATTCCGATACCTGACCCCTGGCCGCAGACGCACCGTCACCATTTTGGTGGTCATCTGGATCTTGGGCTTTGTTATTGCTTTCCTGCCTCTCGTCTGCAAAGGGGTTTTCAGAAACTTCTACGGAACCAATGGCGTGTGTTTCCCTTTGCATTCTGAGCAGCCAGAGACTCTAGGAGCACAGATCTACTCCATTGTGATCTTTCTGGGTATGTGAGAATCCTTTAATTGTGTTCAAAAGATGTTCTATTAGATGATGGCACACAACAGTCAGGATCTGGCTTTAAAATCCCAGTCATTGTCTCCATAGAGAAATATATTTTTAATGAGTAAATCATTTATGAGAGACCTACCATAAGCTCTGAGGTCATGGTAAATGCATTTATTGAAGCCACCAGTCATTTTTGCATTTCGAAATAAACCCTCAAGTGTGTGTGTGTGTGTGTGATTTAAGTCATTTATTTCAGAAATCATTCTAATATTCTGTCTTTGTGATCAAGAAACATTTTGTATTAACATCATCAATGACAAAAAACAGTTTTTCTGCTTTTTTAGGATTGTTTGATGAATATAAAGTTGAATAGAATAGAAAAAAAAATGGTAACGTGTTAGAATAGGTAGCACTTGTAAATTTTAGTTTCGGTATTAGGGATGTAGAATAAGGCATTAATATGTGCTTAATTGGCACTAACAAATGGCTAATATTATAGTAATATGTATGCTAATAAGCAACTAATAGGTGTAACCATAAGATAAAGTGTTACCAAAAATCTGTATCTTTTTACCTTGTATCTTATATAAATTTCTTTCAGTAATGTTGCCATTCATTTCATTGCTGATTGATTTGGTTTTGATTCCTTATGAAAAAAATCCATAAAAAGAATGCACAGATGAAGGTGGTCAGTCAATGTTGCACTCAGTTAAGTTTAAGACATTTGAGACATCATAATTTCCCCCTTTGAAAGTTTACTTTTGTTTGCTAGCTTTTCTGTTCTTACGGCAGTAAGAGTTATTTTGTTCCTGGTTGAGAAACTGTTCCCTCTCTGAGTGCTCAATTTCTTTGTGTGATAGAGGTCACATCCAGAGGTCTAGGTTTAGATTGGAAATAAGGACTAAGGGCACTGGCGTTATTAACAGAGCACTGAAAAAATGTGGTGGTTTCCAGTGAGACCAGTCATCTCAACAGTAACATAGTCTTTTTTGACCTGAAAGGTATTTAAAGCGTACTGTTGTGGTGCTTATGTTTTGTATTGAAGTCGTGCTTCACATCGATGAATGCTTTTCGCTGTTATTTATCATGTCAAATACATATCCTGTTTCCAAATAGGTCTCAATCTGGTGGCCTTCCTTATCATCTTACTGTCTTATGGGAGCATGTTTTACAATATCCAGAGAACAGGAACTCAGACGACCAAATACAGCAACCACATTAAGAAAGAGCTGACCATCGCCAAACGCTTCTTCTCCATTGTCATCACCGATTCGCTCTGCTGGATTCCTATTTTCATACTCAAGATTCTGTCACTGATGGAGGTCGAAATCCCTGGTAAGTGCATCACGGGCCATTTAAAGTCTGCAGGGCCATCAGTTTCTTCAAGGATGAGTCTGATATTGAGCTGAAGCAATGTTTTTATCCGCTACAGTAATTTATCATTCTCTTTTATTTCACTGTCTGTAAATAGTGAAAGGGTTAAAATAACCTAAATGGTAATATGAGTTTTACTTTTCCTTAAGAATTTTAGCTAGTTAGTACTCTCACTCATGTTGTTATAGACCTATATGCGATTCAGTTCAACACAAAAAGAGACATTTTGATTTGCGTACTTATGATTTAATTGCAATAAATGAGGGCTAGTTATGACTTAAGACTAGTCATGTGGGATAATTTTGTGGACATTTCCTTTAAAAAAAAGGTAATACTTTAGAATAGGGAGCATTTGTATGTTTGCTAATAAGCAACTAGTTAAGAGACCCTAAAAAATAAAAGGGTTAACAAAAAAAAAATAATAATAATCACCGTTTGTGTGTCAGTAAAAAAAGAAGTTTTGAAAAACGTGTGTAAACAATGACAGAATTGTATTTTTGTGATAAGCTGTGCTTTTTTAGTATATTCAAAAACATTCAAAAATAATAATTTCCTATCTCTCTAACAATTGCGTAAATTTAATACATATTTTTACATTTAGAATGGATTTTTGAGCATTTGAATATTCAGAAACATTACTACATAGACTCAAAAATTCATGTCTGTTCATGCTTAGTGAACGAGACCCATTGAATGCTCTTTCTATCCGCATAATATTCAACAATGGCTGGGAAAATGACACTGTGCTCATTATGATTTCTGAACCCAAGCTATATTTTTCTAGGAAATTTCACTAAAGGACTGTAGTTTTTGTAGCCATCCTCTATTTGAACGATGATATTTCTAGAGATAATTATTGGGCAGTTGAAAAGTCCAAAATGATTTTTCAAAGAAAAGCAATCAGCACAAATGACATGGTATTCCAGCTTTCAATGCATGATTTTCTCCCCATTACTTTCTGCAGGAACCATCAGCTCATGGGTCGTTATCTTCATTCTGCCCATCAACAGTGCTCTCAACCCCATCTTGTACACGCTGACCACGCGGCCCTTCAAAGAGACACTGCTGCAGGTGTGGTCCAACTACAGACAGCGGAGACCCCTCCTCAGCACCCACCCGCCTCATCTACCTTCCTTTACGTGGCAGGAAATGTGGCCTCTGCAAGAAAACAGCCAAACCCTCTGCTCTCCGGACTACCTGGCGCACCCATCAGAAATGTCTAACACCACCCAGTTGCTGCCTGTGGAGGGGTCGAACGGCACATGAGGGGGTCTGATGGTGTCCTGCCATCAGCATCACCTCATGCCTCACAGCTATGGATTTTGAAAGGACATTAGGTTTTTTGTGGATGTTTACATGCATGTCCTCACTCAGAACAGGGATAATAATCATGAACTGCATATAAGGACCGTTTGTCATCGTGAGTGTGTTTTGGTTTAGGAGGATATTAGGAGAACGGTACAAAAAATAAAAACAAAGACACAGAGCCAGATGTTTGCAAACCCTGCTGAAAAGACCTGCTGTTTTATGCTGATTTTTGCAGAAAACAAAGTTATTTTATTTTAAGAATTGTATTGCTGTTTTTGTCCATACAGCAAAAACATATTTATTGTACTTAAAGAATCAGTTCACTTTCAAATTAATATTTCCTGAGTTACATAACAAACATTGCATGAATTTTCATATTTTTATTTACTTAAAATAAAACAAATGAACAAATGAAATAAAATAAATGAAATTCATATAGATTTCAGATACCCATATACAAAAAAAGCGCAATGAATAAAAATGATTAAAATTTGAAGTACAATTTTTTTGTTTGTTTTTTTTACAAATGCTAACATTCTTTTGCCAAATCTATTTTGCGCTTCTATCTCTCTAAACAAATCTCTCTATATAAAATATCGTAACAACTGATAAGCATTTTAAAGCAACAGATCACTAAAATATTTCGAAATAGCTGATTCCAGTCTTGGTTGGAGAGATAGTCAGGGTTTGAATTGGTTTTACATGAGAGTGAGTATATCATGACAGAGCCTGGTAGGCCTGGCTTCAGCACACCAGCATCCAAAAGACAACATGCAGTAGCTACTGGCCAGCTAAGTTTTTCAACAGGGACATAACAGCACAATTCATACTTGATTGTATTGTACTGATAAGGCTTGATCAGTTTGTGACTCATCCGCAGGGGCTGAAATGACAGACAGAAAACAGATACGGCTGAATAATAAAAGTGTTTACTTAGTGTTTTGCCATCGGTCTGTGTTACACATTAGACTTTTGCCCCCGTTTGTTGTATTGATTGACATCTTGTCTTTTCAGTGTTAGTACTGGTGTGCGGCTATTCAGTGTTTAAGATGTGTTTCTTGTCCAAATGAAAATGTATGTAGCATGTTAATACTTGCTGCTTTTTTGTACAAAATGTAGATATATATTGTATAGAATTATTTTTATCTAGCCAAACTGGTTCAAACATCATTCAGGGCAACAGATGGTTTCCATGAGATATATCATTCCTTACAGAATAAGGTGTGAAGGCAGGAGGTATAGGCTTTTGTTTTAATTAGAGATATCTGTCAGTCATTTTAATTGTCTTTTCTTTCAAACCCACAGGAGGAACAAAGTGAAAATGCCCATCCAGTGTTGCCTTTTTTTATTATTCTTGAATCATCGGGACTATGTTTAGCATACCGTTTTTATGGAAATAGCTCACTGTACAAATAGAAAACCATGCATAATTTATTTCCTTTGAATGTTTTTGTCAGAAACTGAGCATGAGCATATTCGGTCTATATTTAACCCTCAAAAAGTAAATAAAATAATTATACATCGAGAAAAAAAAATGTAAAGGTCCTAAACATGGGTTTATTTTCATGAAACTACACACACACACACACACATATATATATATATATATATATATATTGTATACATCAAACTAAATACACAGACTTTATCCACTTCTAGGACAATGTAAGCAATCAAATCCAACAAAATAGCAATAATTTGAAAGTTCTTTAACAATTCACAGATAGCTTAATTCAGTAAATGTAGCAAGGGAGGTTTTTTTATTTTAAATTATATAATAAATAACAAGAAATAATACAAAACAATTAGAGAAGCTAGTGTTATGTGTTTTTTAATGAAACAAGCAGCTAGTGAAATAAAAATTAAACTATGTTTAGGACCTTTTTTTGCATTGCGACTGTTATTTCTACCCCAGCTTTAGTCAGTGTCATTTACAGCACTTTAAGTTCTTAAAATATACTACCAGTCTACCAAAAGCCTTTTGAACAGTACGATTTGAAGTTTCTTCTGCTCACTAGCCTTCATTTTTCTGATCCAAAATACAGCAAAAGCAGCTAAAAAATTATTATTATATTTAAGTAGTTTTTAAATGGTAACTTATTCCTTTGATTTTTTTCAAAGCTTAATTTTTAGCACAATTTCTCCAGTAAGTATTTTGGTCTAGTTAGACTTACTGCTTTAAAAAAATGAATGTTTAAACATAATTTCGAGAGGATCGCTGGTCGAGTAATCATACACAGCTGGTGGCCCATTACCTAATCATCCCTTGTTCATTCGCACCCAATCAAGCCATTTCCCCTTCACTACAAATTCTCCCAGCTTTTCATTTCCCTGCTTCCCGCTTTTGTGCATCCCTCCTCCATCCCTTCTCCGTTTTCCATTTAGTTCACGACTTTCCGGGGGGGGGAGCCGAACGCCGAACTCTTGCCCACACTAGGGCTCCGTCCATTAGGGTTCGGAGTTCGCCGCTCTCCCGGCTCGCTCCCCAGACAGCACGCCAAATTTGCTTATTCATTACGGAAAGCGTGAACTCTTGAAATGTATATAAAAAAAGATGCTTCACAGCATCATGTGACATTGAAGACTAGAGGAATGCTGCTTAAAATTGAGCTTTAATCAAAATATATTCAGATAAAAAGCAGTTATTTTGCTGTATTTTGAATCAGTTAAATGCAGGCTTGATGAGCAGAACAGAATTCTTTTAAAAATATATAATAAAAATGTTGACTGGTAGTGTATGTTTATCTTTATGCAATGTTATATCACAATATTACTTTTATTTCTTATTTAAAATATGACCTGACATATTTTTGTGAGATTCACCCAGCTACAAAGACCACATAATTTATGTAATGTCCTCTGAGCATGTAAGGGTTTTATATTGGTTGTCTCCATTTTAGAGACAACCAATTTTTTTTTGATCATCCTCTCTTACATGTGGACGGTTATCATTAACAACTGTGATCATTAAACACAAAATGCTAATTGTTTTGTGACAATGTCAACCCAATTAAAGAAAGGGATATTTTCATGTTTTGTGACATGTTATTTTCAGAGATTCCCTATAAGTTTCTGAATGTAAAGATGAAAAAATAAATCAACTAATTTTCCAAACGTTTTGTTATTTCAATGTATGAACACAGTGTTCACAGCTCACTATTTCAGAAGGTGTTGATATATTGCTTCACACCAAGCACACTAGGTCACTAAATTTAAGTGAAGATCCAATGATTCACATGTGGCAGA
>JAUMHR010000064.1:8882846-8901595 GCA_032361145.1 Enteromius fasciolatus
AAAACACATCTGTATTACTCTAGGAATGTTGGAAAATGAGCCTATTTCCAAAAAAAGTGGAGTGTTCCTTTAAGATGAAAGAAGGTCTGGGATGTGCAATATATTCTGCAATAATTAGGGTTGGGTACCAAAACCAGGAACAAGTATGGCACCGGTACCGAAGTATGTACCGAACCAAATCAAAACATGGATTTTGGTGCCTCTTTATGATTATAAATGTGGTATTGATTTTTTTTTTCTGTTCAATAAACAAGAAGTTGATTGAGTTACATTTTAGACACCATGGGGCAGTTTTCTGAACAGGGTTTAAGACTAGTCCTAGATAAAATAAAAAAAATAAAAAACGGGGGAAACCGGCCCCATATATCCTGTTTTTGCTCTTTTTAGATGACAAAAATAATTCCATAAAATAGCCACTGTTTCATCACTGTTTGCATTTAAACAGTAGGAACACCTCTAAATGCCACTTCAGATTTCCACTGCATTGCAACGATGAATTTTGTCGTCCACGACAGTCCTTAAGATTCCAGCACAATAGCAAACTTGGCAAAATATCATTGAATTATCGCTAATCCCACAGGTTTGGAACAACTTGAGGGTGAGCAATTAAAGAACTAACAAGATATTAAGATTATTAAAAGGGTTAATGATTTTAGTCTTGGCTTAAGGTATTTGCATTGTTGTCTAAACTCTTAAATCGACCTTAAAATGGCCATCTCAAGGGCTTTGTCATTATGTTTATACACACGTAATTGTGAATATTGGGGGAAAAAAATACTTAGCTACTTGACCACAGTGTTCTAGAACATTCCAAACCCTACCTGACCCCTCCAAAGCCGCTTTAGTGGTCCGTCCACATCTTCAGGAATGTGTCAGATGGACTTGGTTGACTTTCTACCTCCCCCAACCGAGCTGAACTTTAGGGAATGTCTTTTGAAGAATGTTTTTGTCCTTTTGGAATGTTTTGTTCTGTGGCGATACATCCGAGTTTGCTTAAACAGCACTTCTGGCATAAACCAACACTGAAATATGTCATGCACAAACAGAGTTTGGTTCTGTCCTTGCTGTTTTTACCAACAGGCAGCCTGTACTGTTTTTCTTCTCGAACACAATGCCAAGCAGAGATGAATACCCACAAGACTTTTGGTCCTGAAATTTTTTTGGTTTCACAACATGATATTTCATAATCGCAGACAAAAATATGAGGTTCATTGCTTCTTTTGGAACCATTAAGCTTGGATATGTCACTGATTTATGGTTCTCTCTCTCTCTCTTGTCCTCTTTTTTTCAGGATAATGTGTGAAACCATCCGCTACGAAAGACATGAAGCCAACGAAGTGCTCTATTAGTGAGTAACAACCATGCTTTCCGTTTGTTTAAAGCCAATATACTTCTGTAAGCCTTTATGGGATGTTCAGTTCATAACCACAAATAATCTTCAAAGATCGTGCCACTCCAGAAGCGATGATAAATATAGCCCGCTTTTGAGAAGACTTATCAAATTACAAAGGTGAGATGTGAACTCGCTGAAGCAAAAGTGTTATATTCAGCGCTGCATGAGCCTTCTGTTGTGTTATAATGAGTATCCTAGTAGCTGAAAATGACATTATGAGGAATACAGGGTTTCTGGGTGATACACACACACACACAGCTATTGATCTACAACATCTAAGACACACTGACCCACTTTAGATTCGCCCTTCATCTGGCAATGTGTGTTTTTAAAAAAGTCCTTGCTTGTATCCTCTCGATTGTTGTTTGATGTTTTTTTGGTCCTGTAGCCCAACACACATGCTCAAACTATATACGTGTTCTCTTGGGTGGACCCAGACACTCCCCTCCAATTTCACACTCCATTTTTCTTTTCTGGAGGAAGATGAAGTGTGCACGCTTTCCTCCGCAGGTCACCCTTGTCCATAAAGGGGAACGTCTCATTTACTCATCGTCTCTGATAGCATCTAGTCTTTTGTGCTTTTGTAAGAGTGGATTTGCTGCCATGAGCTGTTAATTACTGCTGTCAAATTAGGTCACTTTCGGGTCAGTTGATGCCATGGAATATTTGCTAGTGTTCCAAAGAAATGGGGATATCAAAGTTTTATGGTATAAAATATTGAAATGTACTTTAATGTTCTGATGTACATTCGGCAGTGTCAAAATTCAAAAGTAAAATAAACCTAAAATTAAATATTATAATGGCAAAAGTCATGTAAAATAATGTTTTTTTTATATTTATGTTTATTTAAATAAATATGTTTATCTTAAAATAAAATACATTCTGAAGATGTTGTTTTTCATTAGTCAATATGGAGATCAGGTGCTGGTAATAGTTGTCATAAATTTTACAATTTTCTAAAGCCATATGTGTGTGAGAACGCAGATATTAAAATCATTACCCCCTGAATCTTTGCTGCATATTAATTCCCAAAATGAATATTTTAAAATTAAATGCTTTTCAGCAATTTTGGCATAAATGCCAAAAATATCTTTGATTCCTGCATGTTTCGGGACCAGTGACATCATTTAACTCAATAAAGTCTAAATATAGTACAATCTCAAGAGCCAAAGCTATAAATATACCGTGAAATCCTAGAATTTCTGTTGTAGTGTAAAACTGAATGTATAAACACTTTGAGCAAACTGATTTTAGTCCTTAGGGCCAACTTGCAGGCTGTAAGAATGAGTAAAGTGCTCAACTAAAATAAGAAAAAAACAACTTTATGTATCAAAAAACTGTTTTTGATACACTAACCAAGAAAAAAACAAAAAGTAGACCCCAGGGAAAATGTGAAAGAAGATAAAAAAAAATATTGCAACAGCTTTCAACAACAACAAAAAAAAAACGTCTGTGTGACTTAATTATTGCTTGTGTGTTAACTGCAGGTTGCCTGTTTATTTTAAAGACTGATTGACTGTAGCAAGCTGCACACAACTGATCAGGAGTCAGACCTCGTATGGCATCCTGGTCATTGGCTGCAAGCTGGAGATGTCTACCCTGTCTAACAGGCAAATGCCTATATTTTAGTTTCATCTAATAGTTGTGGATTTGTTAAACTGTGTGAGTCAGTTTTAGGTGCTTGTTTTTATCCGTACACTCTCAAAACTCCCAGCGGCAGACTATTTAAGTCCTAACACTCCACTGAGTCTGCTACACCAGCCTTGACGCTGTTCCTCAGCGACTCACTCCACTGTTTTTTTTATTAGACAGCTTGCTGCTTTAAAGCCCAGCGCTAATAATAATCTTCAGACTTGTGTGTGCTGCTGCTGATTTCCCTCAGGATCAAACCACTCCCACCGCAACAGCCTCTGAACCGCTAGTGCCAAATGCACAGACATCTCGCTTTTCCAAGAGCTATGAAGACACGCTTTTTATGCTTTATTTTTGAGCAGGTTGGAAGGACAATAATATCACACTGGGGTTTCTAAAAATATTAGTCATAAAAGTTGTAATGTTGTTACTCAGGCACATTGATTTCTGCTTTCTGTGAATAATATTTAAGCTGTGTTTAAATTTGTTGAACAAGCAGAAAACCCCAGGGGACTTTGCTCAGGGATTTTTTTCATATTCATGCTAATTATGCTCTTAAATAAGAATTAGACATTCACCTCATAAATGAAGATGTAGTTTTTCTCTGTTTTAGCAGATAATTAATATAGATTTTTCTGGCATTTATATAGTGGTAAATATAGTACCTATTTTTTTAAATACAATATTTAATATCACATTTACCTGCATCATTTAGATGGCTTTAATTTCAATCATGTTTTTCCTGATTCTTTGAGGAATTGAAAGCTCCAAAGAACCACATTTATTTGAAATTGTGTAAAAAATCATAAATGTCTTAATTGACACTTTTGATCAATTTAATGAGACCTAAATAAAAGCGTTGGTTATATAATAAAAATAAATGTTAGAAGTAAAGTATACTCTTATAGTAAAGTTACTTTAAATTGAAATAATATTTCACGGAATTATTGTTTTTATTGTAGCCTTGGTGAGCATAACAGACTTTATCCAGTCTGGAAAAAAAATAAAAATAAAAAAATATTCCAAACCTTTGACAGGTGTTTACAGTGTATATATAAGCACAAATAAATAAATACAATAAACATAAAATAAATATTTTAATAATAGAAAAAAATTGAAATCTATTGAAAATAATAAGTAGATAATATATATGTGTGTGTATATATATATATATATATATATATATGAGATGATACATATTTAGCCATTGAATTCATATTTTGGTAACAATTTAGAATGGGTAACACCTTGTTAATTGTTAACTACGACCTTTCCCTTAATAATTTGCCACGTTTTAATAGGTAGTTGTTAAGTTTAGGTGTTGGGTGGGATTAAGGATGTAGAATAAGGTATTTACAAATGTGACTTTTAGCAAGATGACTTTGAGTTAATCAGTGTCGTCACACTCTGGTAAGGCTGCTGTCATCTCTGCACTGAACTGCCTCAATAGAAATAAAACCCTATAAAAGCCTTTTATGTGTGTAAGAATGGCTGTTGACTTTGAGTACTCGGGTAACATTCACATAAAAGTGTGTGTGTATGTGAGTGTGTGCATGCAGGAGTGCCGCTCTGTAGTGGCATGGGTGATCCATCATTCTCTACCCTGGTCTGATGCATGCACACACACACACACACACACACACACACACACACAAACACAGAAACAGAAACAGCTCAGCAAAAGGGTTCTCTCGTACAGTCACGGCCACCAGCTGGTATAGAGAAGGTTTCCCTCTCCCCATCACTCTCTCTGTACTCCTGCTGGGACTTCCATCAGAGATGCCGCTGGGCACAAACACACAACCCAGACCAGAAGTGCAGGGACATCAACACAGATAGAACCACATTAGTGATTTAAATGCATTTGAGATTATTTTTGCAATTATACAACTTTCATAATACCACTCATTTATTGTTTTATATTATTTTAGTTTATAGTTTTTATAGCTGTCAGAGTGAACAGTTATAATTTAAACATTTAGACTAAGCATAGGTCTTATTTATATTTAATGACGCTGGCTCTAAATATTTACAATTTAAAATATACGGTGAAACGTTTGTTTCAGTTATGTTTTGATTAGATTTTCTATTGTGCATTTTCCTTTCCATGTTAACTCCCACTAATGCCCTCACAAACTGTATCATGGCATTAAAATGCAATAATGTTAACTGCTTCAGTTATAATATTTAAAATGTTCATATATAATCAAAAGCTTTCCAACAATAACTATGGCATTGTATGTGCTTACCATGGTATGCATTTGTAAAGGAATAAACACTTTAGCATAAGGCAAATGTTAATAATTCCTAATATTTGTCTGATCATATTAACCTTAAACCAATAATTGTACAGTATTTTTCGGTTGACCGCAGATTAGCAGATAAATAACCCCCAAGGATGAATGCATGAAGTTTGTATTCCTCCAAACCTCGCCTGCTCTCGTTTCTGCTCCCGAGTCGTTCCGGAGGAGCTGGAGGCTGTTGCTCTGTGCTTGATGAGCATTTGATGAGCGTTGGAAGAGTGTTTCAGTGACCCAGTTCAGTCAGCGCTGCTCCGTTGATGGTGCAGAACATCCTCACGCTCTCCGTCTCTCACCCTCCATCATTCCCGCTCTTTCCTTCTCTCTTTGCATTCTGCTGATTAATAATTGAGTGTTTCGTTTTTGTCTGCGCACGCTCGGGGAAAAAACGATTAAAAGAGGGAGCAGAAGAGGCAATGATGAAGGGAGCGATGCAGAAAAAGAACAAAAAAAGCAGGCAGGGATCGTGCTGCGTTTGAGAGCAGTCAGGAGCTGCCTCATTAGTCCTATAGAGACTATGTAGCGAGTATATATGTGTGTGCGTGTACTGTGTAGGATTTTCGTTTAAGGGCAAACATCCAGAAGTTTGGAGAAGTGCTTTTTTTTCAAATCAATGTCGACTTTTAAATGAGTGTAATAATGTTATTAATTAAATAAGGGGTAAGGTATGAATCTGAAAGTGAAATTTTAAGTTGAGTTTTAATTATTTTATCTGTATGTTATTGTACTTCTTTGGCTAAATGTAGGCTAAAAAACGAACGCTGTAGCAACAAGACGGATACTGTAACTGTACTACAGAAATATTAACACTGAAGTTCATGAATGTTATTTTTACTGCAATCAATAACAGACACACAAGATGCGTTTGTATGAAACGTAAGCGCAACTCTGCGGTGCGATATGAGAGACGCCGGTTTCAGTTACTGAATGAGCATTCCGATATATACAGAGTTGCTATGGAGGAGGGAGAAGATTAGGAAACAAAGTGGCTTTGGTTCCGGAAGTATTTTTCCCATCGGAATTGTCAAAAAAAATCATTATTAAAATGTTTTATATAAGCCACACCAACCAGCTATGAGGTGATGCAGAATCATGTAGGTTCAGCATACATATATGTAATGATACTCTCATGAACACATCTCCAAAACAGAGCCGGAAGAGAAGAAAATATTGAAAAAAAAATTAAATTTTTATTTAATGAAAATATTTCTTTTTTATTACTATTAAGGTGCAGTTTTTGCAGTATGTTTGGAATTTAAGATTTTATTTCTCAAATACTTAACATATGATCAATTCATTAAAATAATATGAATAAAATAATAAATAGTACAAAATTGGAATGTGACGATGTTCATAGTGACGAACGATGACATCAGGTAGGGGGGGGGGTATGGGTATCCAAAGCACCTGAGCACCACTGACAAACATAAATGCTTGATCTTGGAATATGTGCGACCGCAAATCTCGAAAGTGAAGCTAAAAAGCAGTTTAGTGTATAGTTTTGTTTCTTTTTAATAATTCTTTTTATTTTAATATTGTTTTCCACATTGCTTTAAAATCAGTTAAGTTTGTATTAGCTTTTTTTGTTAGTTTTAGTTTAGATTTTATTTTGTGAACATATTTTTTATTTAGTTTTTATATAGCCAATATATTACATTTGCAATTTCAGAAGCGTGTGTATTCGTTTAGTTAATGCATAATTGATCAGAAGCCTGGCAGAGTGATCACAAGATGTTTAGAAGTTATGCTCATTCTCGTCTTTTTTCTGTTAAATATCACATTGAGCTGCATGTATGTTTTTCTTCAAAGCACACTCTTAGAATGCCTACTGTTGATATGATTTGTTTGTGTTACATGAGAAAATAAATCATTTTGTCTTACCTGATGTAGATTTGATTTAGGTTTTTTTTTTTACAATGCCGGCTCAATATCGTGATGTCTCAGCCATCGGCCCAACCCTAGAATCATGGATGACCAAGGGAGGATTATTTTCCTTGCAAAGTGAATTAAAGTTGTCACACCGGACTAAAACTGAATTACTGACTCACATAGGGTATAGCAACCTCCCAAACATTTTTTTTTTTAAATACATTTTGTTATTTTTTTTACTTTTTCCTCCTTGTGGCTTGCAAAGATTATTTATTACACATTTCTTGCTATATTACCAAATGTTATATACAATTTTTTTTTGGAACTGATTAATCTGAGTTTATGCACCTCAGTTTTTATTGCATTATAAAATGTAATATATAATAACTTCCAAGCAGTGTGAAAGGGTTATAATTTTCTATGTGGAAAATACATTTTTCTGTATGTAAACCAACTGTCACACTCTATGTGACTAACAAATCAGAATCGAGTATCCAGTGAGTCGTGTGATAAGATGAAGATATACAGGAAATCTGTATATAAAAAAAACAAGTACTATTAAAATGCGCTCTAATGAAGTGTGCAGTGTAGCGTGATAGCCGGGTTATTTGCTACATGTTAGGAGTGTCTATCAGCTCATAAACCCCAGCACTGCTTTGGGCCTGTTATCTCACTGAAGGGTGTATTGGCTGTTCTGACTCAGTGATCAAGATGTCTGCTTCTGATTGGATTGCTCCTCTTTTCACATTTCTGCTTTTAACACTTACTGGAGAGGGAGACATGGAGCGGGGCTCACCGGGAGCTAGAAGGACGTTTTTGGCGCCGACCCAGCATGCCTCGGAAGATGTCTAACGTTCCTGACTGCTCTGTGACCTGAAAAAAAAAAGGAGTGTTAAGGGGGATTGTGTGTCAGTGTGTTATTTCCTACACACACACATAAATCAAGCAGTCACATTTCAACTGGCATCACTTACAAGAGGAAGAGAGATGGTGTGTGTTTCACACTTGGCTGTTTGATCACTCTGTCCGCTGGGAATCTCTTTATGTCCTCTTTTGTCTGTGCAAAGGAGTGTATCACAGAACAAAAATGATGACAGAGTGTTTACATTAAGCACTGTTGTTATGCGTGTCTGTGTTTTCTACTCTAACCATACAGCGGACCACATGTTAAGAATAAGCATGTTTTGTTTCCTGTTGAATTCTATGTGACATTTTTCTCTTTCTGTCTCACACAGTCCGGATGACATTGGCACATGTTGGTACATTCTGCTGTCTGGATCGGTCTTCATCAAAGAGTCCATGTTCCTGCCACGCTCCAGGTACGTCCCTTACCCGAATGCCATCAAATATCAAACATTCACCCTAAATATAGCCTTTCTGTTAACCTGTTATGTCTATTAAGCTTGTAACTGACTTCTTTCTCTAAAAAAATGTTCATGACTGATTTGGAACCAAGAAATATAAAGTCCTGAATAAACAAAATAAGCAACACAGAAACTCAAGAAGAGGATATATCCATCTTTGTGCATGTTAAAGGGATAGTACACCCAAAAACCCTTTCCAAACCTGTTTGGCCTTTTGTTGATCTTCGGATATTTGGGTTTAATCCGAGAGCTTTCTGATAGACTGCAAGGGTTCTACTACATTCAAAGGCCAGAAAGGCACCCGAAAACATGATCAAAGTAGTCCATGTGACATCAGTTGTTCACTGTTATGCAATGTGGAATGTTATGAAGCAGCAAGAATACTTTTTGGATGAAAAAAAAAAAAGACAACTTTATTAATTTAACTCGACGCACCATGCTTTGTTTATTGTTGTAGAAAGGCCGCACTTGGTTACATCAGCATACATATATGTCATGACACTCTCAAGAACACGTCTCCAAAACAGAGCCGGAAGAGAAGAAAATATTGAAAAAAGTTTTTTTGTTCAACTAACATTTGTATTTAATGAAAATATTTTTAAACAGCCACCCTTTTTATTATTATTAAGGTGCAGTTTTTGCAGTATGTTTGGAATTTAAGATTTTATTTCTCAAATACTTAACATATGATCAATTCATTAAAATAATATGAATAAAATAATAAATAAAAATACATTATAATTATATTAATAAGAGTAATCAAAAAGTAATCAAAACAATTGAATGGTAATTCATTACAGCTCAATAACAATTTTGAAAAATTAATCAGTTGTAAAAACAATTCATCTCATGGGAAGTCATGAAGATTTATTAAAAAACAAATGGTGTGTAAATAATGACGAAAATTCGATTTTTTTTAGATTGACCTGTCCCTTTAATTTGTGACCTTGGTGTGTAATCAGTTACCTAATGCAAACGTCATAACTTAAAATCCTAATTTGAATACTTTAACGAGGCCCATATGTAAATGAAGACTGCTAAAATGTACCTGTAGCATAGAACTGGGTGTGACAGAAATGAAATGTACATACAGAGAGAAACATATTGACTGGGTGAAATTTAAAAGCATAGAAAAATAAAAGAAAACAGTTGAGAGCGATGCACAAGAATTGACTTGCAGTTGGAAATATGTCATTTTGTCACCATGGCAATAAAAAAGCAGGTCTCTCCTACCCTCGCTTTCTCGTTTAGCTTCATGGAGAGAGCTGTGATGTGTTGCTCCTGTAATAGACTGCGACTCAGGCATCCAGTGAATGAAAACCAACAGGACAGCGGTGCACTTCATAAACAATGTTTTGATATAGCTCACAAATGGCCATTTTTTTCCCGCCCCCAAGAGTCATCACATCTACCCTGTGTACTGATTCTTGTCTGAGACAGACCAGATCTGCAGTAACATTTTATCAGCTTCCTTTAGCATGTGACTTGTTTTATTTGCTTCCAGTTTCTTTCCAAACAAAAACGCTCTTGTTTTAATGCAAATTTTGTGTTTCTGTTTAATCGCACCTGAAACTCTTACTCATTACAAATGCAGCATGCAAGTGTTTAATTGCACAGCGATTAGCATCGATAAAAGCTTAATGGCGTACAAAGTGCTGGCAGAAGTCAGAGTTGAGTTGGAGGTGGCAGTACCACCTGGTCCTCATGCCAGTACTTATGCAACAAGTCCAAGTCTTTTAAAATGGTTTTGGAGGCTTAACCGCCAACAATCATTTCTATTGTTATAAACTCTGGTAAATCTGATCCTCCAGCAAATCCATTGTTTTCTTAACTATTCCTGACCTCAAGACTTTGGGAAAACGTTGAGAATCACAGTTCCAAGAGATTTTCGCTCATGGTTAAGCATGGTACGATGTGGCATGCTATCTGTTCCAACAGGGAACATTTGACTAATGTTCTGACAAGATTCTCTCTAACTCTTCTGGTAATGTTAATATAAGTCTTGTTTGGAGTTATCTGGTATTTAATGTTCTCATCTTGAATACAACATTTTGAATGTTGTTTAAACTTATTTCAGAAGGACATTCAAAAGTGATTCTGTGATGTTAGCACAATTCTAAAACTGAACATTCCAATTCCAGAAACGTTTTTGAAAAAATGTGACATTGGAACAAATATTCAGAGAACATGCATAATTAACATTTTTAGAATAAGAATGTTAGAAAAAGGAAAATGAAGATATTTTTGTTAGCTGAGACGATCCCTTAATATAATGCATGGTACTGCATGATTTTTTCAGTTTCAGTTAGATGTTTTTTTTTTATCTTTGTTATCTTTTTCCACTTAACCACATGCAAACTCCCAGGTGGTTTTCCCATGGAAGTGCTTTAGAAACCTTACTGTTCCTCCCTAAAGTGATCTGACTGTACTTCATGAGAATATAGTCTACAACATCTGATATGTGACTCAGTTCCAGACAATACAAGTTACTCCCTACATGTATCAGCATGCCTCATTTGTTGTTCCGCCACAATTTCGTAACTTTGCATTTTAATCTCCAGCTAACTTTTACTTGTGAATTATAACTTTTTGCAATTGTTTTGTAATAATAATTACATATTTTATATTTTGTTTGGATTATGAATAGTGCAGTTTGAATCAAAATATCCTTCTTTTTAATTTTTGTATTATTTTTCTTCATTTTATTTTTTTTCCACTGTTTTACAATTCTTTAGGGTTTTTGTGGGTGTTGCTCGCTCGGATCACTACAGGTCTTAAGTTAAGTTGGGAGGTTATGTTGTTTGTGGGTAGAGGTCAACCCCTCCCTCTCGGCTCCACAGGAAGTAAGCGGCAGGCAGGAATGTTGGCTTCAGTCGATCACCACTGACTCTCAAGAACGCATTCCCCAACGCATACTCTCGTAAGATGAAGGCAGTAGATGGAGCTGTCAGAACAGAGTGCAGCGTACGTGAAGTTGGATTATCATGTGGCGCTCAGGAAATCGTGTGGTAGCAGTGTGTGTTTATGAATATTAAGAAAGGACATTAAAAACACATTTGAGGTAGAGATATGGAACTGAATGCATGATTTTTAAGAAGCTGGGATTGTTTATGGATTTCATTCGACGTATTTTGTAACAACTCTCTCGTCTTCAGGTGCAGGTATTTTTTTTATTTGCTTTATTTATTGTGTAGTATTTTGTATATTTAAGAAATGACTTAAAACATTTTTATAAATGCACTTTCCAACAAATAACTTTTAAAGGTCTTTCATTTTATTTTTAATTTTTTTTATACAATTGATCTAATTATATATTATTTTATATTGTATTTTACATTTTTTTTTATTATAATTGCCTTTATTGATATTATTGCTAAAATGCTGGTTCAAGTAATTATACCTCAAGTGTCAAGCTTTACTAATCAAGCCTCAAGCATCTCGTCCCTGCATTATATCTAGTAACAGTTCAGGGTTGCTTTGGTGCTCTTGAAATGATGTTTACTCTGCTTTATTTTGCCATGTGTCTGCAAGTGCAGATCCGAGAGGCAGCAGAGCTGTTTAGCACCCACTGAAGCGTTACAGTAGAATCCTGTTATTGCATTACCATTCTACTGTACTTCAGCATGTCCTTAAGCTTTCCAATGTATTTCTTCTCCTCTCTGACTTTCCCACCAACAGCACTTGCATAACAGCTCTTTAATCTGTGCTCTGCTTAATATGGAGAGGTATAAAAGAGGCTTATTTACTTCGGAGACCCCTATGTTCTTTGCTGTGTGTGAGTGCTTGCTACGTTCGTCACAGAATCACATTCCAGACACCCGGAATGTTGTGTAATATGGAATGTAGGGGCCGACTGGGTGGGCATCACGTCTCACTGAGAGTTCAGTTCCCAAAGAATTTGATGCGTTGTTTGATATATTTTTTTTACCTAGATCTGGTGCTAATATAATTTCTACAGAGAAAAAGGTAATTTTTTTTTTATTCATCAATTTTTTTTCTTGTCTCTTTTCATTTAATTTTTCTCAAGGCTGCTGTTTTTTTTTCTGCTAAGCACATCTAAAAAAAACTACAAGTGTGGTGAAAATGTATGGGGGGGGGGACTTAGACTTACGCCAGACGCCCAGCAACTATTTCCAGTTCAATATTAAGCGCATGTCAGTTTGTGCAAAGGACTTATAGTGTGTGTGTGGGGGTTTTTTTATTTGAATAGATGCCTGTAAGGGAAGTCAAACAGCATTACAACACCGAGTGCTCATTGTGTGTGGTCTTAGAATGAGGAACAATGTATGTAGAGAGAATTCCACCTGTCAGTCGAACTATATTTGCTAGTTACTAAATCTGCCAGCTGCGCTTGTACAGTAACCCATAAAGGTTACAAGTGGCTATACAACATTAAGTGTCATTTTACTAATTTAAATGTTTAAAGGAGCATGCAAATTGCCATCGACAGTCATTGTGTTTGACTGTCTTGCTTTGTCAGTCACAGTTTTCTGAAGTCTGTGTAGCGATTTTTCTGATCTTTCACCCAGCTAAACCGCTGTAGGTGTGTGTGTGTCGACATTGGACCGAAGTGTCAGCTGGCAGCTCATTCAGCTACAAAAAGTGTCTTACAAGCAGCATTAATGGTAAATCAACAGACCAGATGAAAGGTGAAGTGTGCAAACAGCAAAAAAAGATGTCAAGAACCCCACCTGTCTAGTCCCATCCCAAACTCTCTGTGTTTTTATGCCAGACTCAGTTGAGATGCTTAAACAAATTAATTTTCTGTTTGATGCACACATCACCCCAACCAACATTTTATTTTTCCTAATTATTTTAGACATGTTTCATTTTGCCTTTTTTTTTGTCTCTTAGTGTAGTTATAAATAATACTAAATAAATACGCTTCCCATTGATGTATGGTTTGTTAGGATATGACAGCATTTGAATATCTGGAATTTGAGGGTGCAGAACAAAAATTAAGTATTGAGAAAATGGCCTTTTAAATGTGTCCATGAAGTTTTTGGCAATGCATATTGCTAATCAAAAATTAAGTTTTGATATATTTATGGTTGGAAATTTTACAAAATATCTTCACGGAACATGATCTTTACTTAATGTATTAATCAGTAGTAGCAGTAGTAGTAGTTTTTACCCCTACGATGTATTGTTGGCTATTGCTACAAAAATAACTGCTACTTAAGACTGGTTTTGTGGTCCAGGGTCACATATTATATGTACCTATTTAAAAATGTTAAGGCATGTCCACCTTGAGCCAGTATTTGACTTCATCCTGTGTGGAACTCCACCTCACATTTCCATTTTAATTTTCAATAGGGTTTTTTGTGCTGCTACTCAAACGCTCCATCACTTTGCACTGTACTTCTTTCATTAGTCCGTGATGTCATTTAGTGGACTTTTCCAGTCTGTACGTAGTTTCTTTCCCAGCGGAGCCTTACTGCCTAGACCAGGAACACTGCCACAAGTGTGTAGATATGTGCTCCTCCGGCTCTGTTTCAGAGCGCGCTTTCATTCCCACAGAATCTCAGGATTCCAGAATTAGTGGAGTGGTTTATAACCTTTCTCTCTCCTGTTCTTCTCCTCTAGTTTTGGGAAAAGGTCTGCAGGGAGTTTACGCCGTGGATGCGAGTGCATCGTTCTGGAGCCATCCGAGATGATTGTGGTGAGTAATCACGGACCAGATAATCATCTTAACTTCATACTCTTACTAATTACACCATGTAATTGCTGTTTTGTGCTGTAGTTTCATTCCTCTTTCCCAGTGGTTCCCACAGTGTGCTACGCTTTACCCCCAGGGGTACACACAAGGTCAGATTTGACATTACATGGGCAGATAAAAATTGAGCTATTCCCAATGCACTGACTAAAACACTTTTACGAAGAAAGTCTGATGGTTCGATTGAAAATGATGGTTGAATGGTTGTCCAACAACTAACTGTTATTCTGCACATAATCTGACCCGTTAATCTAGAAGGCCTTATTTTTTGATGGTCAATTTCTTTGAGATAGAAATACTCTAGAAAGTTGTGCATTTGACCACTTATATACTGTAAATGCCTAAATGCACCTGAAATCAGTGGGCTTTGTGAGAAATTTAACATACTATGTACATAAATACAGTGCATTTTTGCAGTTGTGAATTATAAATATTGAATATTTAATGATTATACCAATTAATATTTGTGGAATTTGTTTGACTGATGGGGTAAATAAATTGTCTGTCTGAATACAAGCTGCAAGCTTTTATTGTAGACAACATAGTACTGTATGCATAGAATTTGTTTATATTTTGTGCTTTCTAGTTTTGTTTAGCATCAGGTAAGCCAGGCTAAAGTTACATTTGGGAACCACTGCTATAATGATAAATGGCGTATAAATGTTTCTGTACTCCTCCACATCTGTGTCTTTCTTGGTTTGAATTTGGCATCTTGTTTACATTTTACCACAAGCACATTTAATTGTGGATTAGTTCCTCTTAAATTACTCACCCCACTGCGGTTTCAATTCAACATGGCCTAAATTCATTGCTCTCGTCTTGCCAAAAAAAACATAAAACGATTATATTTAGGAACCCAAGCACTTCTGTGCATTCTAATATATTCCATATTCGGTTCATGATGTATGTTCATGAGTAAAGAAAGACCCTCACTATCTACATTTGCAGCCTCGGATTTGGTTAAGCTCTCAGGGTGGCATGGAAATGTACCTACATGTGACTCAATGAGCCCCTGTATGTTTCTCCATGTTGAGTACACTACTGTTCAAATGTTGGTGGTCTGTAAGGTAATTTAAAAAAGAAACACTTTTCAGTAAAAACACGTTTTTTTAAACACGACATTTAAAATGTTAATAATAATAATAAAAATAAGCAGCATAACTTTTTTTAGCATTAATAAGTCTAAGTAATATTTCGTGCCAAATCTGAATTTTGGAATTATTTAATTTACATTTTTACATTGTAAACCTAGCTTTGCCATCAGTTAAATGCATTTTAAAATATAATATACATACAAAATGAGCAATAGTATTAGTATTTTAACTAATATTTGGGCAAATAAAGGCCACCTTGAATTATAATACACTTTTTATCAAAAACAAAATCTGGATTTACGGATGGGAAATGTGGATTCATGAATTGCGGAATCCGGTCAAAAATGCAATTTCCTGTATAATGCGGAATGACACTGAATTTGTCAAATTTGTTTACCACACACATACTGAAGTGCGTTTTTGGCCTCTATAGCTTCAATATGAATATTAACACGTCTTGAAATGTCACTTCTTGAGAATTTTACCATTTATTGTGAGAGAGAGAAAAAAAACTATTGTCAAATCATATAAATAGAGACACTTAAAGTTCAGTTACACTTGAAGAATCTGTGACGGAAATATACGACATAAGTCCACATGAAATCTAAATGTACAGTATTTATTAGTGCACATTGTTAATTTTAAGGTGAAAATTGATCCGTGCAAGTTAATCCTCTGAAAATTTTTTGTCTTGGTAACCTATAAATAAATTTTTTGGTCATTTGCTTCCACTCCAGAATGGCACCCCAGTCAGTTTTATGGCTTGGGCAGAATTTGCTTAACCACGCCCCTTCAAACCTTAACTTGCTGCTAGTGAAAGAGTGCAAAAATAATAGTCCGCCCTCTACTTGATATTCTGTTTCAGTTGGAAATATGTGACCATATTGAAATAAAGTCAGCAGCAACTTCCGGTGCTCTCTGATTTTAATGCATTTATAATACTGATACTATCACAGTTATTATTAAACATTATTTCAAAAAAAGTTTTTATGAAATCTATTTAGAGATGCTTTTCATCATTAAAATATAATGAAACCATTAAAATGGAAACCAGAGAATTTATGAAAAACACAGAATTTAATAAAAACCAAATAAAACTGTTTTAAAAAACACATTTCACAGGGCCTTCAAAAAAAAAAAATCTTTAAACTTTTAATACATTCCCATTAAATTGTGTACATTTTATGATTAGGTTTAGTCTAGAAAAAATGAAACGTAAATTTGGAATTAGGTAAAAAATCGAATGGATTTCATAGAACCCTGTAAGTCGTTTAAAAGCATCTGCCAAATGCATCATCGTAATCTCCTGTTTGGGCGATGGCCACTGTCCTCGACAGTTGACGGTGCCCTTGTTGGGTAACTCATCTGTTATTACTGGCCAATGCTGCCCTGTAATTACGGGCTGAGGCAGGATATAGATACTGCACTCTCACTCGCTCACACCGCCCAATATATTCCCACTGCTTCGCGCTCACCGGCAGTTGCCATAGCAGCGGTTGGTACGGTAGCGAGAGATTTGATGTGTAATCCCAATGGCAGAGTGGGTGTGAAATGTGAGGCTGCAGCAAAATAAGGCAGAGGGATAATCATGTCACTTTTTATGGCGTAATGTCACAGTGGCCAGCCCTTTTTATGTGCAATTTATACCTATCATGTGTATAATGATGCCACCCTCATTCACAGTCTTTCAAAGACCTGACAGTTTACACATTTTAATTGCGTTTTTATATGCCACAGTTACAGAACACCCAGCAAAGACAAAGAATAAATATTGATCCGGATCATGCATGGTTTGGTTTTGGCACTCTTCATTTCAAGGTTAAACTCGGCTCTGAAAGCCCCTTGCGAGCTGCTCCTCTGAAGCTACATATCCCCTTTTCTACCTTTCCTTTCTGTCTGCTGTGCGCCTCTCTTTGACGTAGGTGTTTGAGGCTCAGCCCACACACACACACACACACACAGACAGGCTCGCACACCCACTTCTATTTTTACACAGCGCCAGTAAGAGGGGTGGGAGGGGGGTGGGGGGTGAGGAGAGAGAGAGAGAGTCTCACTCAAATCGCTCCTCCGTTTGCAGGTGGACTATATGGATGAGAATGAGGAGTATTTCCAGCGGCAGGCATCACACCGACAGTCCCGCCGAAGGTTTCGCAAGATCAACCAGAAGGGCGAGCGACAGACCATCATCGACACCGTAGACCCCTATCCCGCTGGCAAGCCGCCCGTTGCACGGGGTTACCATACGGTTAGTCATATGCTTTTACTCTACCTGTACAGTTTCTCTTTTGCTCCTCCCCCTGAATGACTGTCACCTGTCCGGCTTTGGTAAATGTGTCATTGCAAGTGCTTGTTTATTTTGTTTGCAATGTTATTTATGCATAGGGATGGATGGCATGATAAAATCTGATATTACATTATCAGTGATTTTAGACTGTGGTACAGGAGTTTCAGTATTAAGTGATCATAGTTATGCTTACAGCAAGGATGCATTTATTTGATCAAACATGACAGTAAACAGATATATATATATGTATATATATGTGAAATATTTTTCTATTTCAAATAAATGCTGTTCTTTCGAAATTTTCTATCTATATTTAATCCCCTCATGTGATGTGACACTGATAATTAAGCTTTGCCATAGATATTTAAAAAATCTATACTAAAAATCATTACATTTTTTGAGAACCCAATGAATTATATATATATGTACAGTACATATAAAATATTTAGTCAGCCACTAATTGTGCAAGTTCTCCCACTTAAAAAGATGAGAGAGGCCTGTAATTTTCATCGTATGTATACCTCCACTTTGAGAGACAAAAAAAACAACAACAGAAAATCACATTGTAGGATGTTTAAAGAATTAATTGGTAAATTCCAATGTCACCTACAAACAAGCAAGATTTCTGGCTCTCACAGACCTGTAACTTTGTCTTTAAGAGGCTCGTCTGTCCTCCACTTGTTACCTGTATTAATGGCATCTGTTTGAACTAGTTATCAGTATAAAAGACACCTGTCCACAACCTCAAACAGTCACACTCCACAATGGCCAAGACCAAAGAGCTTTCAAAGGACACCAGAAACAAAATTGTAGAGCTGCACCAGCTGGGAGGACTGAATCTGCAATAAATTAGCAGCTTGGTGTGAAGAAATCAACTGTGAGGAGCAATTATTAGAATACGGAAGACATACAAGACCACTGATAAGCTCTCACCCTGTGGGGTCAAAATTATCACAAGAAGTGTGAGCAGAAATCCCAGAGACACACGGGGGGACCTAGTGAATGACCTGCAGAAAGCTCGGACCAAAGTAACAAAAGCTACCATCAGTAACACACTGCACCGCCAGGAGCTCAAATCCTACAGTGCCAGACGTGTC
>JAUMHR010000064.1:8906522-8917902 GCA_032361145.1 Enteromius fasciolatus
GGAGACACCGCTCAGCAGTATTTTGAAAGTGACTGCAGTACCAGTTTTGGCCATTTCTTACATACGGCTCCTTTAAACACCCCATGAAGTCAAAATTGCAGTTTTAGTTAATAGCTTTGAAATCATGTCTAGAAATCATTTCAAATTTTACAGTCGTCCTCTGTCTACATCTAGTGTGCAAGTACTAAACAATGTCTCAAAACTGTGATTTTAATGGATAAAGCCGTTCAGTATGCCCTGACCAAATTTCATGAAATTTGAGGTCTGTCAATAGTGACTTTAAGACCACTAAACAGTGACTGCCTTGTTGTTGGCTTACACTGGGCACCATTTTGTCTCTAAATCTGTCTTTTTCCCTTCCTCTCTGGTACTGTGGGGCTTTAATGATCACGAGACCCTCATTCAGTCAATGAATACCAGTTTTTTGCGTCTACTAGTTTGCTGATCCTTGCTTTTCAGTTGTTCAGTAACTAAATGACCTCCAATCCTTTGTATTTGGTTGCATAATTAGCCGCTTTTCCCTTCACCTGAAGTGCCCGAGTTCCCCTTTTTATTTTAGCTTTGTGGCTTTTTATTTCAGCATCCGCCTCATGTTTCTCGGGTTGTGTGTGTGTGTGTGTGTGTGCACTACCCTCTGTTGTTTTTTGATAGCGTCTGAGCTTTTATAAAGGATGTGTCCCTCTCTTCTTCCCGTAGTATGACTTGCAAAGTGCTTAACAGGGTTTCTCTGAGCCTGCTCTGCTCTTCAATAACCCAGGCTGATAATAACTCTCCTCTTCTCTGCTTCTCTCCTCATACTGGCTCCTCCGCAGGAATGCGTTAAGGCTCAGGTATCGTACTTATTCACTGTTTCTGTTTCTCTGTGTGTGTCACTTCCTGCCTGGCTGTGATTATAAACTGTATGTTTGTGTAGGTTATATATGTGTGTGTCCGATAAGAGTTTATGACCCTGTGATCATAGCAGTATTTGTGTTGATTTGTCTTGTGTGTGTAATTATGTTACCAAACGAATGTTTGGTCCAACAGTGTTTTAAAGTGTGTGATGCGATACTGCAAGCCTTCAGATTACACGCAGAGATTATTGCTTTATAACTAGTCAAACAAACTAGATTTTTTAAAAAAGAAAATGTGAGTGGTTCTTGCTCTTGACGAATTTGCTGTTAGGCTTCCTGAGACACTGCTATGCTATTAAGGGTTTTTAGTGTGTTGCTATGCAGTTGCTAGGGTGTTCAGAGTGGCTGCTAGGCGGTTGCTTACCGGACCAAGCCTAACGTGTCTCTTATCATGTTCCAGTCCCTAAATAATGGCTTGGGTCCCTCCTTCAATGTGGTTTGTTTTGTGTTTTGTTTGGCCATTTTTTGTGTGGAGTTTCTTTGTTTTTAATTTAGTGTTTTTTGGTTTTTTTTTTTTTTTTACCTTACTGCAGATTAGTTTTAGTTGTTTTTGTTTTGTTTTGTTTTTTCTATTTTTTGTTTTGTGTTTGGTTTTTTGTTTTGTTTTGTTTAGTTTTGTTTTGTTTTTGTTTTTGTTTTTGTTTGGTTTTTTGTTTTTTGTTTTGGTTTGGTTTGTGTTTTTTGGTTTGGTTTGTGTTTTGGTTTTTTGCTTTGTTTCAGGTCCCAGGTTATACATTAGAAATCAATCGGGGACCCAGAACAGTTCTAATTTAGTTTGATATTTATGGGAAAAATCCTTAAAATCAAACATTACAATTATTCTAAACTGTTTTACATTTAAAATACACGTATATAAATATAATAAATGAATCTAGAAGAAACACATAAAATATAAAAAATATATATATATTTACTTGTTGACCCAATAATTATCTACAGTAAATCAGTGGTTCCCAAACTGGGGGGCGCGACCCCTAGGGGGATGCGTGGAGTTATAAGGGGGGTGTGGCAAGGCTAGTATACAGTCAGACGATTTTTATAGAGATTCGAAGCTAAATAATAACATGACAAAGCATGATATAGAATAATAGCATGGACATAGGAAACGTAAAAGCATAAGCAACAACAGAAATGTAGTGTACAATCCTGTTAGAACAAACATTCTGCCAGCTAATGTAATTTTAGCCTTATTTCTATTTTACCATTTTACTTAATTAGCCATATGACTGTTGTATTTTCACAGAAATACCAAGTTAATTTAATACCATGACTATGTCATCAGTGACTAAAGATTCATTTGAACCATTTCATTCAAAGCATTTTCTCTTATTTACTTTGCTATGCACAATTAAATTTTCAGTTGTATTTTGCCTTGTTTGTTTCATTTATTTTCCCAATGACCATCAGAACAGATTTGCGCGAGAACAACAGCAGCGATTAAGGATTTCATAGCCAGGCTTAATCATGCTGCACTACCAAGATCTTTTCAAACATGGGTGCATGTAAGATTTGTTTGTGTGTGTTAATGTGTTTATATGTGTCTCTTTTAGCGTTTTATTTGATGCCCTAGGCCTGATGAGGATTGCTGATGGGTAGACTTAGCTGCCGCTGAGCTGATACTTGTTTTGCGGTAATTAGATTCAGCGATTGAGAGATGGAAAGTGTGATCGTGTGTTAGAGAGTAGAAAAGAGTGAGTCTTGTCAGGTGTTCTTGTGAAGAGTCGGCTCTATTTTTAGAGCTGTCCTCAGTGATGGCTGCTGCTGCAGTATACGGCGGCACTGAGACACAAAAGACCTGCACTTAAAAAGATTTATACCACTATAAACACATGCAAAGCTATCAGATGGCTTCAGAAGACTACTACAGGATATACTGTAAAGGGTTTGCATCTGTTATGGCCCTAAGGGTTTTATACTGTCACAAATGTATTGTCATGAAGAAATATCACTAAACATGCCTTGTTTGGTTCATATTTACAGCATGAAAATGATTTGTATTTCTGCCCCGCTAAACTGTCCATTAGCATAAACGACAGTTGACAGTTATGACACCAGCTCCGTCATAGCTGTTATGACAGTTATGATAGAGCTGATGGTTTAAACCACACGGACGTTTCAAATGATAACAGCGGGGCATTGGGTCCAGATGGACAGCTATCAGCCAGGAGCAGTGCACCTTGCAGCCTTCCTCGTCCTTTGATCTTTCTGTCTTTTCATCCCTCTTTCTTCAGCAGTTTTGTTGTAGATTACCATGCATACACGGTAATAGAAGTTGACCGTTAAACCAGTGTGTGCTGTTAAGTCCCATCCAGTGACCTTTTTATGCTTATGCTTTAGCTTTTACACCTGGGACTTTATTTCGCCAAAAGCAAATGGGTTCAGCTTAGCTGTGGTGAATCAACCGATTCATATTCGGATTCATATATGGGTCAAACAAGTGATATTTGTGAGGTAAAGTTCCGTAAGTGGGGCTTGAATCTTTTTTTGTGCTTTTTTGTACACAACAGACATGTAATTGATTCAAGAAATGAATGAATTCCTCATTAATCAGCGTCATGAGTTATCGGTTAGCTCACTAGTTCAATCCAGACTCACTAAAGCAGTCTCCTAATAAATGAGCTGCACACAGACCTGTAGAATACTTCCTCTACCTGACTAAAAGAATCCTTCAAGGGATCAAATCTGAATTCCAATTCCAATATAGAGTGGCATATTTTTTTCATGTTGACATGATTACAGAAAATAACTCGTTATTTAGATGAGATGCTCCCTCTCTGTGTTTTATTTAAACACTGATTACATATGCAGAAAATATGAATAATACATATGTGAGCCATAGTTTTGATATGTGCATGTTATAGTAATCACACATCAGAATGCAGCTGCTCTACTTCTGAAAGAGGGGAAAAAACACACTTCCTTCTTTGGGTGCTGACCCTCTGCACCCTTCATTATTACCAGAACACTGCATTTCATTTCACCATTGTTTTCAGACCACCAACTCTACCTCCTGCATTATTTCTTTAAGAAAGCCACTTCAGCTCTCTCGCTCTAGTAGGAAATCCTCTTCCTGCATCTGTGTTTTCACAGGAAGCATCCAGGATTGCTAAAACCTAGACACTGTGAACCCTGAAAGGCGGTATGAGAATCAAGCAGCCCTCATGAGCTAGTCACGAACGACACTTTCTCTTCCTCCAGAAGATCGAACACCTACTATATGTAGGTCCATATCATTGATCTTGCATTAGTGCTGTGTTAAACATATTCCTTCCAAGACATATCAGTTATGCTTAGCCACATGCTAAGAGAGAAAACACACTTTTGCATTTGGTCAATAAACTGCAAAGCTATAATTGGGATGAAACAACTTCTAGAAAAAAATAATCTTCTGCCAGATAATAATTAATCTGAGTAACTATGGTTGCCAAACTTCAAGTTATATTGATGTATTTTGCTGTTTGGAACGACTTTTTTGTCTTGTTTATTGCTTTAATAACATACAGGTCATTTGAAGTTGCTCTCTTCTCAAGGCAGTGATCCTTATTATTATGCGTGTGGTGTTCTCTGTCTACAGTCTTAACCAGCTCTAACGCTGCATGTTAATTATTGTGCAAGTCATTTAGAAGATTACTCCATGAACTAAGCATCACTAAAGACGTTTAATGTAATGAAACAGGTTAATTGAGTTGTTAGTTGGGCCTTACATCACAGTATGAGTAATTACATATCATGAAAACAATATTAATATCAGAATATAATTATTTGCCCGCGACCCTACAGAGGAGAAGCGATTTGGAGAACGAATGGATAGATGATTATAATCATTTTGTTTTTGCAATGGTTTATATTTTTGTGATTTATAGTGTAAATGTAAATTACAATTTGCATTTACAAATACGCCATCTAATGTGATTTCTTTTTGTAATGGACAAATGTATTAAAAACAAATAATAATCATGTTGTGCATGGGTTTAAATCAAAGTTCTTTGTCTTGATTAGTTTGGGACAAATATTGCTTTGCGTTTTTGCTTTTCTTTGTTTCTTCACCATGTAAATAATGTAAAGAAGTCCCGCCCACTTTAGCCAAATAAACGTACTGTATATCAAAGATGTGCATCTGCATAACAGGAGCCGATGTGGTGCGCATCTCGATACATAAAAGATATATATGTAAAGAGTGCAAAATGCAAAAATGATTGGTCACTTTCTAAATAGTAAAAGTTCTACCAATCTACTAATAATTATCTATATAAATAAATTGGATTTTATCAATGCAAACATGTTAAAACTATTCATCGCAACTGGCGTATCCGATGTATTTATTTAATTTTTTTATTGATGCATTGCATTGTTAACTTTTATGCCGGGGCGCTGAGGCTAATTTGTGAATCTTACCAATGAACAATGCAGTTTAGACCACCCTTATTTGTTAGCATGTGTTATAATATGTTAGAAAAAATGTTTACATTTGCTTTCTTCATTGTCACACTGTAGCTGTAGCCTGTCCTTCTGGAGAACGAGTGCAGTCTAGCCCTACTGTACTCAAATTTGAAAAGGTTTAGCGTGAAAGGAATGATCCGGAAGAGCTTCAGTCGATGTTAATCCTATCTGTCTCCCTCTCTCCTTCTCTTTCTTTCTCTCTCTCCCACTTCCTCTCATTTCCTCTGCATCCCGACTCCCTCGTGTATAGGTTGGAGAGGGATCTTTGACAGTTGTGCTGTTTTCAGCAGTAGAGGGATAACAGTAGCTTTTCAAAAGGAACTAATATCTCAATTTGTATTCTGAAAAGCCTCTCAGAGCTTTGAAAGAAGCATGGCATATTTTGCCTACATCATCAGTTCACAAAACCGCTGGGTTTTGCTTTATTTTATTTATTTATTTTGATGGATTGATTCATTGATCAAAAGATTCATCCATAAAGTTCTAACACCACACACCATTTCATGTTGTTTTACATGTTGTTTGCTCTTTGGCTGGCCTTATGATAATCAAAGCATCAATTGGAAACTATTAAAGCTGTCCTTTGATGGAGCTTGGGGACATAACTAGCGATAGTAAATGAATCCTCCAATAATAGGTCATTTTTAAAACGATAAGCAACTGCTCTATTGTGTGATATAAGAAACTGCGTTTTTTAATGCATAATGTATTTTTTCCTATTATTTTTTTAATTATGATTATATTTTTACCCGTTTATTTCTCGAAAAGCATACATTATAGTATAATTAATATTTTATTGTAAATATTGTATATTAATGTTATTCAATGTCATTTGTATTCATTAAATTATCATAAATTTGTTATTTTAACACATGAAGTTAAATTGAAATATTAAAAAATATATAAATTTGAGCATCTTGTATGCATCAATAAAATGTAATTTATTTACCTCTAGATATCAGTATGTGTAAACCTTTTTAAATTCCATATCCAGCCAGATTATTATGGACCTTAATCTAAAACCTATTTGCTCACTTCATTGCTCAAACATATTTATTCTGTCTTGGACATGGATGCTCTTTGTTGTTTCACATGAAGCGGAGGCTGCTTGACCCACTCTCAACCTTTCCATAATGAGCATCTATTGTTCCTGAAATGCACTCTGGGTGATGCCGAGCCGTCCCTTGATGTGACCCTGTTACCACAGTGACGTAATGACGCTCTGTTTTCCTACAATGATTGGTGGTTACTCTAATGACAGGACGTGGCAGCACCTGAGCTTGTTTTTGTCAGGCATTACATCATCGGGGATGATGTCATCAGGGGGTTGTTTTGGTCCCTTTGCGTAGCTGGAAGCTGTCCAAAATTTCAATCTGAATCTTCACGCCCACCTCGCCTCTGTAAGCAAAAACGTGCAAGCTGGCTGTTTCTATTTGATATGGTGGAGAAAAGCTTATGTCTAAGCATAACGCTAAAAGCCTTTATTGCATATAATTAGCATTTCATTGTAATAATTTCTTGTAAATCCTTTGATACATCCATTAACAACATACATTTTAATGAAAATATGTTTTCCTGAGCAGTTATTCCTTTTGTTGTCCAGTTATTTTATGCCATTTGTCCTTTGCAATACGTATGGATATTTGCAGAAGTCATCTGATTGGCTGTCTGTTGGCCTGTTGACCTGCTTGATGCATTGTTCATATTTTTCTTTGTTATTCAAATTCTTATCATCATATAGTGTCAGTCCAGGGTACAGCTAGATATCACATCTCACTTCTCTGGGAAACAATGAGCGCTTTACACCAGATGGACAGATGACTGATTGATTGAATGATAACATTTACTGTATGTCTTTATTTTGATAGACAGAAAGAGAGATGGACCTTTAGGGAAGAGCGTGTGTGTGTGTGTGTGTGTGTGAGAGGGGTGAGCTCACTTCCGTCATCACAAAGCTAAAGGGTCGTGTGTGGGCGGGGCTGTCAGTCGCCCAGAGGGGGTAACTGGAGTGTGTGTGTGTGTTTGGTTGTTTGGTGGGGGTTGGGCAGTGATTTGGCAGCGTTGTCATAGTAACACGCAGGATGTCAGAGAGCCATGTGCTCTGCACTTCTGTCGTCTGCTCTCGTTTTCCATCTCTCCGTCTCTCTGTCTCTTTTTCTTCCTCTCCAGCCTTCGCTCACACTCTCCCGCCCAAACCGACCAGGAAATGGCTCTCCTCTGCGGTTGCCATGCCAACTGCCTGCAGCCCTGGTGGTGAGCAGAGGGGAGCGTGATAATGACATTACTCTCGCTGGGCAAACTGTGCTCATCCTTCATTTCTCTTGTCTTTCCATCCCTCTCTGCCCCCCACCACCACCATTCAACTCTCTCTCATCCTCTCTTATTTCCATATCTGCACCTCACCCGTTGCATGCTCTTTCATTCTCATTTTCTCATTAGCACGCTCTTGTTCTCTTGCCGTGTCTGTGCGAGTGTGTGTGTGTGTGTAAGTAATTCACATTAAATACGGAGTTAACCATCCTACTCAAAGGGATAGTTCACCCAAAAATGAACATTTTGTTATCATTTACTCCCCTTCACTGGTCCATTCCAAACAGGTATGAGTGTCTTTCTGATGTTAAAAGTTGATGGTACCATTGACTTCCACAGTATTTCTTTCCCTACATGGAAGTTAATGGGGACCAACAACTGACTTGAGGGTGGGTAAATGAAGACAACATTTTCATTTTTGGGTGAACTATTTCTTTAAACAGCCCAATCATCTTTGTATTTGATTTGAATTATTCTTCTAAGGTGAACCATTCCTTTAATATTTCATCTACAGTACAACATTAATAGTGGGTGTGTATGTGGATATATAAATGCCATTTGGCAGATTTATTCAATTTATATTATATACATGTATATTATTTATTTAGAACATGAGTTTATGTTCATATTAATTTAACTACACAGAATGTACATATAAACATTAAAACGCCCCAAATATTTGCATTCTCCAGTAAATATAGACCATTTTGGACAGACATGTCAAAAGGAGTGGTGCACAATGTTGTCATCAGTATTTGTAATTTATTCAAGTGAGAGAAAAACACTAAATTTATAATAAAAAATTCATTTTGTTAGTTTATCGAAATAAGTAAAATCCAAAACTTCGTTTTAGATTTCATAGGTTGTTTAAAAAGGACTATTTAAAACGAAATAAACTGTTAACCTTCCCATATACATGCATATAAACATTAACCCTGAAGATGATTAACCATGTTATGCGTCAACTACTCATATATGTGTTATATGTGTGTAGTGTAGCAGGCACCAGCGGCAGTCTTTTAACATCAGTGAGGGAGGGAGGAGGTTCCTATTCAAAGCCCCCTCTCTTCCTCCCCCTCCACACACACACTCTCTCTCTCTTACACACTCACACACCCCCCTGCTTTGGACACAAATGAACCGAGAGTGTTTAACAAAGACAGCCTGGATGCGTGAGGTTGGTCGTCTGGTCACAGCCTCGGCTAATGGTGCATAAATCCATTCGCGTGGAGACGAGAGAGGCAGAGGATGGAGAGGCAGTGAAAGTGCTGTCAGCCATTTTTGCCTTTTTTCCCCTCATTTTTTACAACATCGTCGATCGGCATTGGTCGTCACTGGTGGGAGAGTCTTACCTAATTACCTCAAACGGAGGATTCGGTTTTTGCTCATCTCAGCTTGGATTTCTCATCCTTTTGTACCGTTTTTCTCTTTTCTTCCCCTTTTTCGTGGACCCAGTGGACCGACAGATGCCGTGTGCACCTGACAAGGAGAAACGTTGATATTATTTAATTCTTTTTGGAGTGGGAACCGTGTTGTTTCGAATCCAGAGCATCATCTCCGGCGAACATACTCTCTCCCCCTCCTTCCCTGGGAAAGATTCTCCTCTTTTTCCCCTGCAGGAGGGGGGAGAAAAACAGGAGACAGGGGAAGACTCGCTGGAGGGGGGAGAGAGAGAAAGATTAGTGGGAACCAGCAGGATGCTTAAATTTCGCCCTGGCTCTGCACCTCCATTATGAAGCCATTAGTTAGTGGTGGCGGCCATGGAGTCTCCAGCCAGGCTGATAAAAGCCCCGTAAGTATCGACCCTACATTGCTAGCTCTCTCTCTTCCTCAAAATACTACCAGCATTCGCTCATCAGATTAGCCTGATGTGCCGAACATGATCAGGATGGATGGGAACGGCGTTAGATGCGTTGAATATCTAACATTGCTTTCATTGCAGAGGGCTAAATGAGATCAAAAGGCATATCAAATAGCGTTTTTGTCATTTAAAGGGTTAATTGCATGTATGTTGTAATTGACGTTACATGCAAGTCTGGTGTAGTGCTGTTTTATTTATTACAAGAGGCTGTCGAGTGCCACAACCTCATTCATCCGCTGCTAGTGTAATGTGTGTCAGTGTGTGAAGGCGGCCATGTGCACACCGCCCCCCGTCACCCCGCACACGCTCAGACGTGTGTGTGTACTGGATGATGAAATGGCCAAGATCGTGTTTGGCATGTCGCAGCTCTTGGGAATCAGTAAAAATGAGATTAAAATGGCTTTATGATGACCATTTGTGAGCATTTGCGCGTGGGAGGAGTTATGACACCGCTGAACGATGCTGTCAGCTCGATATATGTTGCATTTCATAAACCCGTTTGTGACCAAACGCCTCAATGCTTGTTCATGTGTGCGTGTGTGTGCCAGTGAGTGATCACGTTCGGTGGGGTTTGCACACGGGTGGCATCGGAAAGCGATCAGCGCCAGGCTGCTGAGTGGAATGATGAGCACTTTTAGCTGTAAATGAATTGATCTTCTGTCAGCCATAATGCGCTAGTGTTCGTTTGGCCTTGTGCAAGCCCTGAAAACATGTGCTGGTGTTCGAACGTCTTCATAGATTCTGACATAACAGAGTGTTGCTATGCAACAAATACAACAATTCACTGTGCAGGCTGCAGTGATACTGTGAACAGGTGTTTCTCGTCAGAGTGTGAAGGCTGGAGCACATCTAAAAAAATTTATTGATCAGATGTCAGAACTGAATTATGTTTTTATCATTTTATTTACCCTTCAGGGCATGCTAGTTTACTCGGTGGCCATCTTGGTAACTCCATTTGGCAGCTATTGTCTAAGTTTCATTTATTTATTTATTTATTTTTTTAGTAAGGCAGGTTTTCCACCATGAGCATTTTGATTTCTCCCATATTTTTCTACATCTCTTCTTCCCTCATGTTTTGTATTTGTTTCTTTTCATGACCTTCTGTAGATATGTTTGCTGTTCGTAACTTCCAATGAAGCCAAAAATATTTTTTATTCGTTATTACATATTCATATTCAAAAGTTTGTTATTGAAAAGGTGTTTTTAATAAAACTAAAATAATTTTGTATAATATGATTATTAGTGGTGTCAGAATTTGTGCGTTAACGCATACGATTCATTTTTTTCAGATTAATGCGTTAAAAATATTTCACGCAATTAACGCAGGGGTGTGGCTAGGATTTGTCAACCCACTCACAACTGCTGCTTCTGTGACTTTTTTCTTGACGAGAAGTGTATTTATTCAGTCGCAGAACATCTTTACTACCACATCAAAAGTGTGACATTTCAGACGCGGGTTCCACCTCACTTCAGCGCCAGGCAAACGGTACTGTGCTTGCAGCGTGCGCTCTTCAAATACATGCACAAAGACACGGTCATGGTCAGCGAAGTCATGAAACTTCCAAAAAGACGATTAAAGCTGCCTTAAAACTGTGCAAGCATGTCATTTATATTTATAGGAGTCATATGTAAGAACATGTATTTGAAATGTTCTGGAGCATGTTCTAACATGCCTGACCTGAAGTGGGTCAGAAAAAGTAAAAAGAGTTGAGAGTAAATAAGATTTGTGTCAGAACTGCGCCACATTCAGCAGCGGCAGCTCTTAAAGAAATAACAGCCAAAATAACCTACAATAACCAGCTGCCATCACGGCAATCAAAGGACATTTCTGTATATTTCTGCTGAAGTGCACAAGTAAATATGACATTTATTATAA
>JAUMHR010000064.1:8918002-8938187 GCA_032361145.1 Enteromius fasciolatus
GGGTTATGTGAAGATTGTTTTAAGTTCATAGATTTATTTTTGGGATGGAAAAGCTGAATTTTCAGCAACCATTGCTCCAGTATTTAATGTTACATTATAATGCATAAATCATTCTGACTAGTTTATTTGGTTGTCAAGAAACATTTCTTATCAGGAATTCTGTAAACTGCATAATATTTTTGTAAAAAATAATGACATTTTAAGCATTTGTATTTAATAATGCATTTGTATTTGTAGTAACATACTCTACCTGTTGAACAGGAATTATTTAATATCATATAGCTTATGCTGCAGCTGCAGTACAAAAGCTCTTTAAATATAATTTCTCCTACTTCCCACTCATGTTTTTTTGCCAAAAAAAAAAAATGTTTCTATTAATTTGCAATCACTCCAGTGATATCGTGTCCACAGAGCACCTTTTGGAGACCAGCTGGACACAGGCTGTATAGCATCATTTAGTTGCATCTTTAAGGAGACCAGTGCTGGAAGAGATTAATTGCGGACACGATTTCATTGAATATGAAGAAGTGGACGTTTTCCTTAGCCGTATCCCCTACAGTAGCGTAGTAAATATATTGGCATGTGTTTGTGAGAATATCGGTCCTGTTTAATCTGACGCCCAGCCGAAGCTCTTTAATCTTTTGATCCTCTCAGCTCAGGAAAGCGAGAGGCCTCAGAGCGATGCTGAGGCTTATGGGATAGGTCTGCAGTATTGAGTCCTCCAGCGTCAGCCTTTTTTTTTTTTTTTAGAATGTCACACCTTTGGTGTTGACAGACATGAGCTCATCACATGCACATAAGCTACAGGTTCACACATCAACACCTCAAATGCTTTACAGCAGGTAGGGATTTGTTATAAGCAATTATGCATAAAAAAAAGCTAAAGTTTTGGTAGCACTCTTGTCTGGCTATGTAGGTCATTAAGACTGCAGTATCTTTTTTGGATTTGCTTGTGACCCACAGATATTTTCAAGAGCATGGATAGAGTTAAATCTATGACCCTATAGCATTTATTAACCTCGCATTCGTACAGATAAGTGTGAAAGGTCAGTGTTGCCTGAAGCCCATTCATTTATTTACAAACTCCCCCAGAGGCATCACAAGAGTGATATTTGGGACCCCTATGAGTGTAGCGTGCTGTCTGTGACCTGTGCGCTGTTTGACTAAAAGCCTCTTGGGTTAATTGACTGGGGCCTGCCCTAAATTGTGTGGCAGGAGAGTTAAGTCTTTATTATGTGCAACAGTGACATGAAAAGGGCACTTAAAGGACAGGAGCGGACCCCTGGGTGGGCACGGGAGGCAGGCAGGATATTGCTATTGACACATGTTTATTGACTGCTGTCGCTATCAACATTTTGTCTAAATAATGTCTTTGCATACCAAAGATGTATGTAGAGTCAAAACGACTCTAATTTAATTTGGGTTTTCATTAATTTTGCCCCAAGGAGCTTATGCTACCATTAATCCCTTACTGAGCTATTTTCTGCCTGTTTTTTTTTTTTTGCTTATTTCTTGTTCTTTTTTTTTTTTTTTGCTTATTTCTTGTTTTTTTATGGGATCACTGTGCATGTTAAATCATCCCTCCAAACTAGAATGCCATTTTTGCCATTTTTTTTCTCACACACACACACACACACACACATATATATATATTCTTACATAATTGGTTGATAATAATATATTTATTTGTTTATATATTTTTAAATACAACACATTCTTGTCATGTATATTACAATGATACTAAAGTACAGTTCAGTAAGCAAGTTTAATGTTGAGTCATAAGTTTGTGCAGTGAAGGATTTGTCATATTGTTAAAAACCGACAGCTCCTGAGTTTGTGACTTTATAATTGTTTGACTAAATAACTGGTTCGTAGGAGTCATTTGATGCGAGGATCACTGAATGGAAAGATGCGTCTTTTATTTTTTTGCAGTGCACAGGCTTGTTACATTCAGTTCAGCCTGCAAGCTTACAAATATATTGGTAAAATGTTATTTTCTATATACTGATTTAACCAGTATGTGTCCCACCCCCACCTTGGAGAACAAACTTCATTAGTCTTCAATGGTCCATTTCTTGCTCAATGAACCACCTCATAAACTGAACTCTTAGCAGGTTGAGTTTTTGGAAGGAGAAAATATTTGTGCATTGCCTGTGGCGATGAGATTTATGAAAGTGAAGGATTTTATAAGATCATACAACGTTTTGGGAAGATACATTAAATGTAACGGACAATTTGTGTAATGTTTAGGACACTTTGTAATCTTTTATTCTCTTCTTCAGCCATAAGCCGACCCACAGGGACAAATCTGGAGATTCCTGCAGAATTGGAACAGCTGTTGTTGTTGCACAAAGGTCCCCTGTTAACCGTTTTGGCTAATTTAATAATACTCTCAGTACAGTTGAACATTTTACCAAGTTTAAATCCATTCTGGGATTTTCCAGTTCGGAAAACGAGGCGATAGGCCTAAAACAAGGTATTCTTTTACGTTTCTCTTTATTCTACCGCCATCCTTCTCCTTAGATGCACCTAAAGAACGTTTACAAATATCATTAACAGTTCCCTTCAAACAAAAATACATTTGTCTTTTCTTTAACGCAGTGCATGTGTTTCTGTAGAAAGCTCTTGCCATCGTAATGAAGATGCTGTTAAAACAGTCTGTGCAGTTGAAACTCCTGTGGGAAGCATCACGTGCAAATCACCCTCATTTACAAACAAAAAGACACCTTGAAAAATGGCATGGCTCAGTGTAAGCTGATAACTGCTTCATTGTTCCTCGCTCGGTTCTATGACAGCAGAGAGGAAAGCCCATGTTCACTCCTGAAAAGTGAATTTACTGGTGTGCTGGTGGATTTGATGGCTATTTTCTGCAGTGGAAGCGAGAGGTGAGCTGATGTGTGTATCATAGCTGACAGCTCTGTGGCCGTCCAGGACTGTTGAGGGAATAGCCTTGAGGAACACGAGCGGAGGATTGAGGCGCTTTGCTGCTATCACAGCGCCTTTATTTTAAGTGCTGAATGCACTTGCTGACCTGATAGTGTATACCGAACCTCATCAGTCTGAGTGTGCTGGTGCTTCAAGCACCCTAATTAAATACGTTTTTCTTCTGTTTTGTTTTTCATTAGTTCTTCCTTTTGTTCTGTCCTTCGTTTGTTTTTTTCTGTCTGTCTGATTGTTTGTTCCTGGCTTTCTTTTTTGTTTTTATGTTCTTTTGCACTCATGCAGGTTTATTTTTGCCTTTCATTCATTTGATCTTTCTTGTTTGTTTGTTGTTTTATTTCTCTTTGGTCTTTTATTCTGACACATTTAGTTTTCTGTTGTTTTTTGCTAACTGTCTATTGTTTTCTTTTTTTTCATTTTGTTTTCCTTCATTCTCTTTCATTTGTTTATTCTGTGCATTCTGTTCCCCCCCTCCTGTTAGTTTGTTATTGTCTTGTATTTACTATACTCCTTTTTTCTTTTACTGTTATGTGTTAATTTGTATTGTATATGACTTCATTTAAATTTGTCCTTTTTCTTTATTTTGTTAATTGTAAATTTGTATTTTTCCTTTATCTTTATATTTCTTTTTTTATTTCTTATTAATTTAGTAAATTAAGTTGTGCATTTTTGTATTTCTTTAATGGTCATTTACTTTTTTACTCACTCACTCACTCACTCACTTCCTTTCTTCTTTCCTCTTTATGTTGTCTATTTGCTTTTAGGTGTAAATAGCCCTAATTAATATGGATGAACTGCCATGGCAATAGATTAAAATAATGAATTTGCGTATGTGAGGAGGAATATTCATCAACACATTAGTGTGTTAAGACACCTTTAGCCTCACAGCTCACCAAACAGCAGGCACCTACCTCCATTCCCCCTGTTACACCACCAGCATTGGTGCACGGTGTCTGGAAAATATATAGTTTTCCATATCTGCTTCCTTTCCGTGTTCAAGCTCTCCGTCTCCCGGGAGAATTGGCTGCATTTCCGGCATGTATATGATTATGGGAGTGGAAATTAGGTCAGATGCATTTTGTATGAAAGCTATACTCAGCCACAGCTGGCTGAAGACATCCAATAGCCCCCCAAAAAAAGCAATTTCACTCGTGAACACACATACACACACGAACACACACACAGACACAATCAGGAGCCAACTGAAAGAGCTTTATCGGAATGTGGCCGTATGTGTGTGTGCGCGTGTGTGTGTGTGTGTGCATGTGGGCTGTGTGCACTCTAATATTAGCTGAAATTGGTTCTTAGCTCCTTATCTCAGTGCTGTTGTCAGAGCCTTTCCTCTTGCACAAGCCCCCCACACACACACACACACGCTTTGCTCTTGCAGCCGCACCCCTTCAAATATGTACAGAGCATCGCCACAAAAGAGCTACTAGCTCGCACTGGATCAGAGGAAATAAACATGCCACATGCATATCTTGTAGCATTCCACTACGCAGTGTCTTTCTTTCATTAATTATGAGGTATTTGTTTTCCTAATGATTGTTTTTGTGTAGATATGAACCAGTCTTGTTCTTGCTGTAAGCCAAGATAGTTCTCCAGTGCCAAGGCATTAGAAATATAATTAGAAATGTCATTTTCTTTCCAAATTTAGCTTTAATCAACGTATAAGCAGACTTAATGGCAGGCTTGCGGAAAATATACAGGACAGTGGAAAAAAATGTAGTTATTCATATGGCTCATATATTCCAAGTCTTTTGAGGTCATAGAGTGGCTTTGTGTGAGAAACCGCTTGTCAGCACCCGTTAGCGTTAGCAAATGAATTGTGCTATTCTGTTGAAGGAAAATAGGGAAACCCTGTATTAAATGTGACTGAACTGACTGATATTTTGTTGCATGGATTGGGCAAATCGTCCCTGTTTAAAATATCGTCTTGACGTGTTTTAGTTCTAATAAAACAATGCATGTCTCTAAGGGTTGGTTTCACCGTATCAGAAGCATCAGACTGCAGGTGTGATGAATAAGTGATAGCGTAGTGGACTGCAGCTTTCCTCAAAACTGACATTACTTTGAACTTCAGCTGAAATGGCAAACTGCAATCTGTGGCATTTGGAAGTCCAGTGAAGTTCAAATCAGAAGTTTTAGTCCCTATCTGTTAGCTTTGAGGCCTTTTTGATCATATACAGGATATATGATCATACATACATGTCTGTATATAGATGTATGTATGAAGGAAAAGTTGCATGTGGATCATTAGGGTCGAATGTGCATCCTGACTCTCTGTTTGTCTTCATATGCAGCTGCCGGCAGACTTCAGCAGATTGCACCTGGCAGACGGGATTCACCCCCAGGTGACACACGTTTCCTCCAGCCACTCAGGATGTAGCATCACCAGTGATTCTGGGAGCAGCAGCCTGTCGGACATTTACCAGGTAACAAACACCTATTCTGTGGGTAACGTAGGAGTAGCAGCTTTGTGACTGACAGCAGTCAACAGTTTTTACCGTTTCCTGCTGCAATGACTAATGCAGCTAGAAATAATAAAGTAATAGTTTACTCAAAAACAGCTTTCTTGGCTCTTATGTTGTTCTTTGTAACCCAGTTGGAGGTTTACAGTATTCAACAATTTGACTGCTCAGTGATTTAGTTTGTAGTTTCATGTAAGTTAAGCGAGAGAGAGACATATAGATAGAAATATGAAAGATTTCATGGTTAGAACATTAAAAAGATTGAAGTCTCTTTATTTTAAGGCTGCATTTTGTTGGATTAAAAATTCATTGAAAAATTAAGAGCAACATAAAACAGTTGCTATTAAAATGTTGCCATATATGCTAAAATGTCATTTATTCATGTGATGGCAAAGCTGAATGTTTTGTATCATTACTTCAGTGTCACATGATCTTTCAGAAATAATTATAATTTGTAGATTTAGTGCTCAAGAATATTGTTTTATTACTATAAATGGTAAAAACACTTCTTTAATGAATAGAAAGCTCAGTACCATTTATTAAAAATAAAATAAATATCATAAATGTCGCTTTTGATTACTGTGTCCTTATTGAATAAAACTAAAAATGCATTTTAAAAGAAATATACATGTGTATGGAACAACACTGAACCATTTGTTTAATGAGCATGCAACATATCATCCCTCTTTATTTGTTTCTTTTATTTCCTTTTTACGTTTTATTCATTTGGCAGATGCTTTTATCCCAATCATCTTACTCCAGTGCATTTAAGGTACACATTTTATCAGTACGCATGCTCCCTGGTAATCAAACCCAACACTTCCGTCACTAAACATTTGTCACTATAACTAAACCTGAGCCAATGACCTGTGAAACTGAGCCAGTGAGATTAAAACAGAAGAATCCCATTTCCCTATTATATCTGTACCAGTCTATAAAATGTGTATGTCTGCCTCCATTAATCTTATTAATGGTGTTTGGCTTGATATTTGCCTGGCTGTTTAGTTGATTGCCTTGTGTGATGTGTTTGCGGAATAAAGATGTTTTGTGGCAGGCCGTGTGCAAAGGTGTGTGGAACATAATTCAGATTATGCAGCGTCCGTGATCCTGGCCTTATGGCCATCTGTTAAAGGCTCATTAACAGCTGGACAGTGTCCTCGTGAAAAGAGGTTGTGATCTTCCTGCTCTGTACCTCACTTTACTACAATTCTCCTCACCTCTTCGTGTGATCCACGACTCGTAAACCAAGAGCAGGCTGAGTGCAGTGTTGTCTAGATAAAAGGGATGGTTTAAAAATCGAAATTCTGATTACATGGGTTTGAAGCTGAAGCTGTTTTACATAATTGTATTCATGTTTCTCCCTACAGTTAAGCTAATTAACTGCTGTATATAATTACAGTCATGAATTTTAAAAATGGTTAATTTTAATTATTGTTTTTATACAGTTTATAATTTATTGAACAATAGTGTCTTTTATCATATTGCCTATTAATAAAACCAGTAAGGCAGTAAACTATGTGTATCATGCCTACAATGCTCTCACTAACTAAGTTATTGCAATAAATATGCACTTGTAAATTCAAAAGTACAGTAAAATTAGTAAATATTTTTGCAAGTTTGTGTGTAAGTGGGTGTGTGTGTTTATTTTTTATATATATATATATATATATATATATATTTTTTTTTTTTTTTTTTTTTTACAAATTCAAATTTTAAACATTGCAAACAAAATTGTATGTAAATTAATCTAAAGGTTTTGATGCAAAAGTACTTTTTGACTTTATTATTATTCCCTGCATTAAATTGATTTAGAATTCAGATTAAAAATCTGAACATAATCATTTAGTAGCACTAGTGGTCTCACTTTAGTACAACAAATGAGTATCTTATTTTTGTTAAGAGTAATGGCCCACATCCTCAATGTGGCTGTCAAAGCGGTCAATTGTTTTTTGTTTTTTTTTACATTTGAATAAATAATGACACAGGTTCTTTAGGGAGGCTTGAAAGCATTGATCCAAGAATAGCCCTGCTAAAAAATTAATGTTCCCTTCACGCATGTCTTAGCCGCCCAAACAGTGCTATAGATCGCACCAGACAGTTTGAAAGATAAATCAGTTCCTTCATCGGCTACAATGTATTAACAGCCACTGTGTTTGTCTACAATGATCAGCTGTTAAATGGTTCTCAGAAGAGAATCCAGCATCACTGCATCATTGGCGTTGATTGATTCTCGTTAAAGTACAGCAGTCAAACTTTTTAAATGTTGGTTTATCAAGATGCGACTTAAGTTTGACACGTTTGGTTTCTTTCAGCCTATCTGCCAGAGACTTAATGATCTGGAGTGAGTCATCAACTTAACAGTGTCTGGATCAAAATGTGATGTAATATAAATCCCAAAAGGTTCAGGTAATGGGTGACTGCTTAGTGTATTGATTTTAAGATCTTGAAACCGCATTAATCACCAGTCATTGATACCTTTCCTCAACAAGATTGCAGTTGTTTAAGCACATAGATTTCAGTGGTCATGCACCAGTGATTTACTGCTTTGGGAATGCATATTTAATTCATATCTGAGAGCAGGGAATACTGGAGTTTCCTATGATTTGATGAATGCAGCGTTTGAGATTGTCCATCACTGTAGTTTGTAAATACTGCTCATAGACCCGTGTTCATGTTTAACTCCAATCAGGCGTTATCAGGCATCTGAGAGCTTGTGGAGGTTTCAGCAGGATTTATGTCCTTAAAGGAACAGTTGACCTAAAATATCCAAACCTGTATGACTTTCTGACATTAAACACAAAAGGAAATGGGTATGCTGGTAGTGATGGGCAACATTAAGGTTTTAACGGTATTACTACTTTTATCAATACCACATATCGATCCGGTACTTTAAAGGTACTCTTATCTGTAATTTTTGTTGTGTTTTTAATATTTAAAAACAATATAATAATGAAAAAAACGAATTGAGAGTAGACTTAACACTTTTTTTTTTTTTAAACGTAAAATAATAATCTATAGCCTAACAAACACCAGTGTTTAAGCAAATATTACACAAACTAAGCAAATGATTGTAAAATAAATGAACACAACAATTTTCCTAAAAAAGAATGAAGGTAGGCTGCAAGAAGACTAACCATTTAACTGCAGCTTTAACCAAAAAAGTTGCTAAATGCAGCTAAACAATCAGCTTTGGCTAATGTTTGTTTAATTAAAACACATGTCAGATGAGATATTGACAGGTTTATTGTCAGTGACATTATTCTATCGTTGTTTTAGTAACTGGTTATTAAATACAAAGTCTCTCATCTCAGAAAAGCGAACTATACTGTCCTGCCAGATGATATGCCGTGTTCGTTACGCGCATACATTTGCTTTGTTTTTATGTTCTAATTATATATATATATATATATATAGTGGGTCACGGCTTGATGATCATGGCACACTGTGGGTCCCAAGGCCAAACCACTTTTTTGATAACCTCTACTTTAGATCGTTCGGTTCTCTCCGCCATTGTCACTCTATAAAGCGCGAGCTTTCGTGTTGTGCACGCACGAGCTCTGTGTACAGCGGAACCTATGTGCAGAACAGACGGACATTTTGCGTGTGAGATTGCTAATATCAAGTGCAGGCAAATGACTTTAATATTATTGCATATTATTTTATTTTATTTTCTGCAGTACCGTTAGCAGAACCGTTAACGTCAGAGTTTCGGTACACATCCCTATATGCTAGTTGGTCTTTTTTTGTGCAATTACATTGAGCTGCCATGCTTCTTTTGTGGAAGTCTCGCCATTAAAAAAAATCTTGACTATAAGTTGGTAATCACTTTTTGTGAACTGTTAACTGCTGTGACCAGAACGGTGAGCCATTGAATTCAACTTGAGAACTAGATCAGTTCAATTATTTAATTAATAGTTCAGGCTTCTTTTGTGAATTGAACTGAGATCTGATTAAAAATAATTCAATTTAAAAATTAGACTTGCTTCCCTTATGAAAAGAAGTCAAGATTTTATTGGATAACAACTTAAAACATAAGACAAAAATCTGGAAACATGTCTTTTTGGTACTATTCCCAATTTACTGTAAGTGCTATGAATAGACTTTCCATCATTTTGTCTATTGTGTTCGGGGGAATAAAGAAGTCATACAGGTTTAAAAAGACATGAGGGGCAGTAAATCATGACAGAATTATTATTTTTAGGTGACCTATTCCCACGAGTAGTTTGGATCTCTTCAAGGGGGACTCTTATGTGATGTATAGCACTCTTGTTTTTATATTAGTACATTTTGCCACCTGCCACACTGCCATCCTCCCCCACTCCCTTGTCCCCACCCTAAAAAAGAGTCCAGCCTCACATTGCTCCACCCAGTTCGCCCTCTGAGTGGCTGCTTTCAGCACCGTCTGAATATTTGATGAGTAATACAGGTCATTTAAGTCAAAATGACATGCGTTTGTGTGAGCCCAGATCGAGGGGCTTAAAAAATTAAAAGAAGCTGGAAGCCCAAGCTCTAAAGATGCGGCTGGGTCCTGGCTTCTGCAAGCATTTGGTCAAGGCGTCATTGTGGGCAGTTTCAGGGAGGAATAGAGCATCGCTGGGGCTCCTCAGCCAGGTGAGAGCGACTCAGGGTTGGTTACGATAGGAAATTGTGGGATTGGTGTTTCTTTTGTTGCCTACCTACTAGTCAGTTTGGGCTATGTCGCAATGCTGTGTTAGGCTGTATTTTCACAAACGTATTCCTCTGTATTTTAATACCTAGATTATATATGTTTTGTTAAATGTGTTTGGTTGGTTTCTTTTGTTGCTTGCTTTGAATTTTTATACAGTAGTACATTCAGTCATGTGCTCTGCTTCTTTTTAATTTAGAATTAATGGAAAATCGTGCTTCTGAAATATGTTCAATTTTATGTCTGCAATCAGCTCCAGGGTTCATGCCAATAATTTTGAAGAAACACCACAGTGGCGTACATATCTAAAATGTCGTTCTATGATTAACTAAACAAAGGTTTCTTACTGACAGGCCACCGAGAGTGAGCCCGGCGACATGGACCTCAGTGGCCTCCCCGAGACAGCCGTTGACTCCGAGGAGGATGACGATGAGGAAGATATCGAACGTGCCTCAGATCCCCTCATGAGTAGAGACATTGTCCGAGACTGCCTGGAGAAAGACCCCATGGACCGAACGGATGATGACATAGGTGAGCGATTCACTTAAACCATCACGCTAGAACATGATTCAGACACCAGAGTTTGCTTGAGGAAAAAAGAGGCGATTCTCGAAAGCGATGAAATAATTTACCAGGAAAGCAAGGCAACAAAAGGTCGGGGAGACTACAAAAAGAAACCATGAGGGGGGGAGACGTGTTGTTTTTTTCTAGGTCACCCTCTCAGCCGAGCCTCTTGGAGCACATTAAAATTTGATTGGCTGAGCCGCATCCACGGCTACGCTTCAGTTGTGCCGTGCCAAGCACAGGTCATCGAGTACCCAGACAGGCCACGGGCAGGGAACAAAATCCAAAATCTCTTGTCTTCACTCTCCTCCATCTCAACTCAACCGCTCCGGTCTTTGGACAGCCCTGTCACACTAGCTATAGCCAAATACTTGATTTGGTTGGCCTGTCGAGCATGGAAAGAAAAACTATTATCTTGCTGGCCTGTTCCAGTAAATCATATTGATTGTAAAATAATGATTACATTGCAATAAATGAACTCAAGGGGTTAAATGTACCATGTTCTTTGCAATGAAATGGCCAGCAGAATTGCAGGCGTGCTAAGCTGTCAAAAAGAGAACGACAAACTTGCCATAAAAATGAAAATGGATTCTATATGAGCTCTTCTGGCCCTCTGGACTTAAATCGCACTTTTCACACTCTCACTAGTTTATTTGTCTGCTGCTGTTATAAATCTGAATGGCTTTCTAATCTTAATGTCACAGCATTATAAAAGGACACGTAATTATGTCTTTATTTTATTTAATATTTATCAACTTTTTTTTTCCCACATAGCACATCTTGAATTTGACAACTGAGGGATAGTTGTAATTTGGCTAAAACATAATACAGTAAGCAATTACAGAGAAATATCACATACTAAATATTAAAGTGGTTTATTTTACTCATTACTACTTCATCATTGAACTTAATTTATCATGCAATGATCTTTTTACTTTACATTTCAATGGTGAAAATTCAGCATCTGGGAAATAATAACGTCTATGAATAAAATACATACATTTGGAAGGTAGCAAAAACAAATAATAAATGGTTCTATGACGGTATTATTTTGAAAAACAAAAATAATATTAATAAAACTATTTGCTTTAATAAAACCCCTGGGGAGTGTCCATAATTGAAGAAATAATATTCCGTTTCATTTTTGGTTACTGTGCAAATGGATTTTGTCATGTATAATATGTCCTGTATATTGCATAGCAGGATTAGCTGGTTCTCAGAAATAGCTTCGTATTAATAATGCATTTGATGCCGGGTTGCTGTTATTTTTATAGCCATGGAAAGAATGTTTTTCCGTTCTCCATGTGGGAAGAACAAACTGCATCTGATAGAGAGAACAAATATCAATGAAAGACTTTGTCATGTATCTCACTTAGTCTAAAATGTGACTTACACTTCTTGTTTCTCAGAGCAACTGTTGGAGTTCATGCACCAGCTACCGGCCTTTGCCAACATGACCATGTCTGTCAGGAGGGAGCTTTGTGCTGTCATGGTGTTCGCTGTGGTGGAACGGGCCGGCACAGTCGTCCTTAATGATGGCGAAGAGGTCAGTCAGACTCACCAAGACATGAGCCAATAGCATTAACCTTCATATGAAGCCACAGTTTAACCTTTATATCAGTTTAACTTATATGGGGTGACCTATTACATATAGTGCATACACTGTATTTTTTTTCTACATCGATAGCTATTAGCCTACATTTTTACTAATTCTATTTTAGTTCTTTCTTTAAAACCTAATCGTCTTACTGTTTGAAGTTATGTCATTTACTTTTACATTTTCACTAGCTTTCACTTCAGTCTCATGCTAATCTTGATTCTTTAGCTTTGCTTATACGTACTGCCGTCCCCCGCCTCCCTTTCATCACAGCCAATCAGCCATTCAGCTTCTGCACTGTTAAACCTGAATGGATGCCAGCATTCGGCATCTTGAGATTACAAGATGCCCGCGGTACAGCGGGAATCACTTATCTCCTTATCTCAGTATTGACATGCCAAAGAGAGCCATTTTCCCCCCTAATGCATCCATATAATTGAAAGCAGGACAGAGCTTTAGGCTTGTACAGTTAAGTGTGATGACCTGTTCACTGTTATCAATGCTCAAACTAAAAGAAAAATCAAGTAGTTAGGTACTTGTGCACAAGTTTTGTATTTCACCACAAAGGGTTATAATACAAACTGACAGTGATTTTTGTAATGCAACACTAAATATAAACCCTATGTCCTCCTTTGTCTTACTGTTAACTTGTCATTGTGTCTTTGTTGTAGCTGGACTCATGGTCTGTGATTCTGAACGGCTCAGTGGAGGTGACGCACCCAGATGGCCGGACGGAAATCCTGTGCATGGGCAACAGCTTCGGTGTGTCCCCCACCATGGAGAAAGAGTACATGAAAGGGGTGATGAAGACCAAGGTGGATGACTGCCAGGTGAGTCAACCTTCCAAAATCTGCCAGAAAAAAAACTTTTTTCTGCCAAAGAAAGAATTTGACATCGTAAGTGGTTGCATAGTTTCATTGTGTAAAGAAAATGAAGCTTATTTTTTGTGTTGTGACATTGCATTCTGAGATTATTAGATCTGGGAAGAATATAATTTGACAAAACCTTAAATCTTATAAAAGATTAAGTTTATATATATATATATATATATATAACCTATATCCCTGCATGTCATAATATTTTCTGTAAAAAAAAAAAAAAACTAAGTTAAATGTATTGATGCAATAAACTTTATCAATTGTACATAAGACATATACATTTTATTTTTAATACCAATACAAATATTTTTGCATTAAATTATTTTATTTGTAATTGTAATACAAACAATATCCCAGTGCAAATTATGTATGACTGTATTTTCTTCATTTTGATCAATGAAAAAAAAAAAGTCTCATATTCCTGCCCATCTTATTTTAGCTGTTTGCAGTGCCTCATTTAGTGCAGAAGTGATATGGTCCTGCCCATTCATTAAACATGAGAATAATAGGGGTGATTAGTGAAAATGTAGCAATAATGAAATCTTGTCTCTGTTTCAATGCTCTGCCGTAATTATCATGGGGAAATCATTCGAAAATGCTGCTGTGTCTCGAAAAAGTGATTTACTCTCTTCTCACGTTTTGTGGCTGCTTGCTCACTTTTGCGCCCGTTTTCTCTCTGTCAGTTTGTTTGCATAGCACAGCAAGATTACTGCTGTATCCTTAACCAAGTGGAGAAAAACATGCAGAAGGTGGAAGAGGAGGGTGAGATTGTGATGGTGAAGGAACACCGTGAGCTTGACCGCACAGGCACCAGAAAAGGACACATTGTCATTAAGGTGAGAACAAGTATGACACTATTGTGTTTTTCACAACCAGTGGTAATGAAATGTTCAGGAATGTGACAAAAAAGCCACCTGGTCTCATGATAAAAATGCACCTCTGGGAAGCTTTTTGCAAGATGTGAAATGCGTTTTGCGAAGTTTGTTCGTTAGCCAGCATGGAAGTAGACTCTGAATCCGTGGAAGCAAATCAAAAACAAGACTCTGTGAAAGAACTGAAATTGGACATTTCAAGTCATAACTATGGTGACATCTACAAAAACAACATCACATACCATAAAACACACCGTATTTATGTTCATTTCTTCTGTGGAAACAAAAATCACATAAATCATAGCTCACATCAAGACGTAATACGTTATTCCAACTCAATTTTGTGTCACTTGTGCCTAAAGAAATGTTATTGGAGTTGTGAGTTTGCAGTCTGAATTGAAACCAATGAGATGTGACTCACTGCAAAAACTGCGTTCTATAGGAAACATTGACTCGCGCTGTCAATTGACATGGCATTTGTCCTGATTTACACAGATGCATTGAACACAGCCATTTATTGATTCCTAAACATGGAAATATGCTTAGCACAGTAGAAGCATATATAGACAGAATATCAAATTTGTTTCACCAGCCTAATAGAGTGACAAATGGAGTGGAGGGAAATTTGCCCAACAACAGTGAAGCTCGATTAAAAATGCACTACTTTAGTGTCCTTTTAAAGAGCATGTTTGTTTTTTTCAGGGCACACCAGAGCGTCTTACCATGCACCTTGTAGAAGAGCACTCGGTGGTGGATCCCACCTACATCGAGGACTTCCTGCTTACCTACCGCACCTTTCTGCCATGCCCTATGGTGGTAGGCAAGAAACTGTTGGAGTGGTTCCATGACCCCAGCCTCAGGGACAAGGTACATAGACACTCTTACGCAAAACACTCAAGTCAATCAGTGCTCGAAGAGATGAACGATTAGTAACGTCACATTTCATCAGGTTACACGGGTAGTCTTGCTGTGGGTGAACAATCACTTCAACGACTTTGAGGGTGATTCCGCAATGACGCATTTTCTCGAGGAGTTCGAGTACAATCTGGAGAGAGAGGTCAGTTGTGTGCAGTAGAACCTTTGATTTCTTTGTGGTCTTTAGCTTTGTGGCGGAGTCGACAGCAAAAATCTCATGTAATGCTTTTCTTTGAACCAGAAAATGTGTGGGCACCTAAGACTGTTAAACATAGCATGTGCTGCCAAAGCTAAGCTGCGGGTGGTGACCCTGACCAAACCCTCAAGGGAAGCCCTCCTGTCTTTCACCCTGCTGGGGGGTTCAGAGAAGGGCTTTCGCATTTTCATTGACAGCGTGGAGTCAGGCAGCAAAGCTGCAGAGGCCGGCCTCAAACGAGGAGATCAGGTAATGTCACACCAGCACCATACAGGACCTGAAGTAGGCTACAGAAATAGTTGTAGTTGTTAAATTGACACCGTAATAGCAACTTGCTGTGGCATTAGCAGCAGTAATTGTAGTTGTGGGACTGGAAGTGGGAAACATTGTGTGAGAGCATTTGTAATTGCCATTGTCAAGCGGTGAAAGCGGTTAGTCACAGCACTGAGAGCATACCGCCCCAAATCATAAAGAAGAAGAGCAAAAACCTCATTTTGATATCTTTCAAAGGTAAAAGCACACACATCTTACCTCTTAAACTTGTTCCGACACTAAATATGTCTGCCACACGTCTTCCCTCCTTCACACAAGCGGAAAATGTGATTTTAGATGAATAGAGTATGTCACACTGTTTCTTTTTGCCCTTCACTCACTGCGGTATTTGGCACATAAAGCTGTTTAATGAGTTGCTATCTATTTGCCCTCTAAACCACATGAGGAATGTGATTGTTTAGAATGCTATTGAGCTGATACTTGGCCGTTTTGAGATTATTGACAATAACCATGTCCGCTTAGCCAATTAACAAATGTGTTAGTTGCATCAGTTGACGGTTTGTTGTCAAGTTTATTGACTAAATATTGTGTAAAATAAGTTGCCATTAATTAATCCCACCTAACATATTTTTAAAGTTTTTAAATATACTTTTACATCGCAATAATCTTCAATATTCAAATTCATGGAAAATCTACAAAAAGACAGTATATTTTGAATATTTATTCAAAAAAATAAGTATGACTAAAGGTACTAAATTAAATATAAATGAATCCTTCAAGCAAGTAATTATTTGGGTTGTTTGACTGCTATTATTTTACCATTCATTCAGCATACTTGATCTCACTGAGAGAATTTTATGCATTTTCAGCTGCAATGTCTGAGATTTTGGATCTTCTTCATTTTTTCCCCAGATACTAGAGGTCAATGGACAAAACTTTGAAAATGTGCCGTTATCCAAAGCCAACGAGATTCTCAAAAACAACACGCACCTGTCCATTACTGTGAAAACCAATCTCTTAGGTAAGCTACAGTATACTGGATGAAATGACCACAGATGCACTTTCATTTTCTTTACTTTTCAGTAGGGAAAATTGTAAGCTTGAAAATGTCAGATGGCATTACTAAACTTATTTTCTCTGTTCTGTGTTCCTTTTTCTTAGTGTTTAAGGAGCTACTGGCCAGGCCTGACCAGGACCAGGAGCTAGAACAAGAGGAGGAGCCAGACAGAAAGAACGGTGCACCTCACATCCCCAAAATCGGGGATATTAAGAAAGCCAGCCGCTACTCCATCCCTGACCTGGCTGTGGATGTGGAGCAGGTCATGGGTCTTGAAAAAGCGAGTAAGAAAGCCAAGGCCAACACTGTAGGTGGCAGAAACAAGCTAAAGAAGATCTTTGACAAGACACTGACCAGTATTCTTCCACCCAAACCTTACAAGTAAGCTGAGCTTTACACATGAAAGCTCTCTTGGTGATTTGATTTCCTGTGGTGTATAACTCTTCTGGTTGGTTCACAGTGACGTTGGCGTGGGACAGTCACAAGATGACAGTATTGTGGGGCTAAAGCAGTCAAAGCAGATCCCTCCTGCCCTTCCTGTCAGTGGAAACCTTTCATCAAGTAACCCTGACCTGCTGCAGTCACACCATCGCATACTTGACTTCAACAACCAGCCTGGTAAGACAGTTAATGTGGTTTAGCAAAGACATTTTACTGAATTAACATCCATGCTGGTTCTAAAATCAAGGTTAGGTTAAGGTTAGGCTGTGGCCAGTGTGGCTCTGGTTGGTCTTGAGGTCATCGTTCTTATTAACTGTCTCAATTGCTTAGTGATAGGGTGAGCCAATAATCATTTGTTCCAAGAAATGTGCTCTACTACTTCAGACAGCCGCCTTTAGAGAGAACAGGCTTTGAGCCAGTGAATAAAGAGAGCTGAGATCTTTACGTGGATAGTTTAAATACATTCTTGCAATGTCTTACTGTGCACTTACCTTTAGGGCATCTATAGAACATTTCACACAAGTTTAATTTCAGTGCATGCATATTTAATAAGATGTTCATGCTGTCCTGAATGTCCTCTTTCAGAAGCAGTCCCTATAAGTAAGTATTTGATCTTGTCCTCTTAGAGGTTCCTAATCACAGTCTTCTTCAGGGCACTTCTCTGCTCTGACAATGATTTTGCGATCCAAATCCAATCAGGTCTTAATCTACAAGCACTATGCTTTTGGTGGGATTCGTCACAATTCTTAATTTATTGAATGCTGTTCACTGATTCACGTCGCTTTCACACTAGTGTTTTTATTGCAGTATGAAATTGATTGATCTTGAAGGTTCATTTGTTTGCTTGTTGTGAAGGTGTCTTCTGAGCATGCATATGCACCAAAAAAAGTACAAAAATAACCTGTTTATAGGTTAGTGTTAAAGTTATGATGTGGATATAATACATAAATTAATTATATTAATTTGTCTCTAAATTCAGATTCTGACTTAAACATACCAAGTTTGAAAGCGACCATTTAATATAAGTGTAAAATGATCATGGGTAATATAAGTGGTTTTCCACCTAGATAAAGACTTAGGTGTCATTTAATGAAATGGTTAAGTATGTGGGCTTAAGCCATTTCTCTGTTCTGTAGACATGTCAGACCAGGTATTGAGAGTGTTCAAGGCAGACCAGCAAAGTCGTTACATCATGATTGGGAAGGACACCACAGCAAAAGAAGTCGTAGCTCAGGCTATCCGAGAGTTTGCCTTGACCGCTGCCGCTGAAGCATATTCGTTGTGTGAGGTGTCAGTCACTCCTGAGGGTGTCATCAAGCAGCGACGACTCCCTGAGCAACTCTCCAAACTGGCAGACAGGATCCAACTGAGTGGCAGGTACTGCCTTAGAGCCCATGTGGCCACTTTTCTGTAGTATTTTGGTAAAAGATCACTCAGAAACATACTTTAACCTCTTGTTTGACATGTAGGTACTACCTAAAAAGCAACATGGAGACAGAGACATTGTGCTCGGATGAAGATGCCCAGGAACTACTACGAGAGAGCCAGATCAGCCTGCTGCAGCTTAGCACTGTGGAAGTGGCAACCCAGCTGTCCATGCGCGCCTTCGAGCTGTTTTGTGCCATTGAGCCCACCGAGTACATTGATGACCTGTTTAAGCTGAAGACTCGCCTCACAGGGCCCCCCAGCCTCAAGCTCTTTGAGGAGGCCATCAATCGGGAGACCTTCTGGGTGGCCACGGAAGTGGTGCGTGAGCCCAACCAGCTCAAACGCATGAAGATCGTCAAGCACTTCATTAAGATCGCACTGCATTGCCGCGAGTGCAAGAACTTCAACTCCATGTTTGCCATCATCAGGTAGAATGAGCAGAAAAAATGAAGAGTTAAATTGAAGACCTCTTATGTACGTTATGTTTTTGGAATCCCGACTAACAATGACATTGTGTGTCTTTTCCAGTGGTCTGAACTTGGCACCGGTGTCCAGACTTAGAGGCACATGGGAGAAGTTGCCTAGTAAATACGAGAAGCTGTTCAGTGATCTTCAAGACCTGTTTGATCCCTCCAGGAATATGGCGAAGTACCGGAATCTTCTGAACAGCCAGAATCTACAGCCTCCCATCATCCCACTTTTCCCCGTAATCAAGAAGGATCTCACCTTCCTGCATGAAGGTAAGTTAGTAGTAGGCGATGGCATAATATATATACTGTATATATATTTACTATTGAACAATTGAAGTTCTGAAAAGTCCCTTAGTTGAAACTTTACTACAAAAATGATTCATTCTGATCTCCTACAACTTTCGTCTGACAGATTAATACATAACCATCCATATTTGTCAATAATGCATTTTCTTAGCTTTGTGTAGCACCTACATAACCCTTCTTAAGTTTGTTTCAGACTAAGACAGATTTCTGTTTAATTTTAAAAGTGGTGCGTTTAATGCAAGGTTTGTGTGAAATATGATCATGATAAAAAATTAGAAAAACACACTTCACCATTCCATTTTTAACCAAAATAGTTGTTTGATTGTATGATTTGAGTGGTTTCTTTATTGTCCACTCTAGGAAATGACTCAAAGGTGGACGGTTTGGTGAACTTTGAGAAGCTGCGGATGATTGCTAAGGAGATCAGACATGTAGGCCGCATGGCAGCTGTAAACATGGACCCTGCCCTGATGTTCAGAACCAGGTGAGAGCGTTTGTGTTCTGACTGCTACAATTTGCTCTTCTTTCAGGCTGGACTCTTCACACCACTGAGTAGCTTTTAGTGCCCACTCACTGCGATGTGTACAGCTCTCACCTCACGCTTCCACACACAAGCCTTTTCTGAAGGTTTTTTGCAATGTTGAAGTGATGTTTATGTACGAGACGGTTAAACCATTTTGTATGTTACTCTCTGTCTGTATTATTGTCAGAGAAGTTAGCGTCTCTCTTTTGGTCTCCGGTAGACCTCACCTCGGTACCCTTGGTCTGTTTCTCCTCATCTAAGTGTGTCTCCCTCTTTTTCTCTCATGGGCCTTCTCTCTCCCCCCATTTCTCTCTTCGTCCACCCTCTCTGCCCCACGCTTCACTATTCATGGCTCTCCCTTACAGGAAGAAGAAATGGAGGAGTTTAGGGTGAGTATGGTGAACTCTCACCTTTGGCCTCATGTGTGCCCCCTCCTTTAATTTGGGCTGGCTCCTCACCATCCATCATTTTTCTTTTTCTGGTTCATTTGAGAATGCTTCTGCTCTGACGGATCCCATCCAAGCATTTGACTGCCATCACTTTTGCTACTCAGGGTCATTGAATAAACTCACCTCATTCTAAAATACA